>JAODAL010047536.1:0-29821 GCA_025379985.1 Phyllomedusa bahiana
TTTTTCCTCCCCAAATAGGGGGGGAAAAAAGGCTCCCATTTTTGGACCGGTAGCGAGGGAATAGGGGGAAAGGACCAGTAGTCTCCCTCCCGGATGCTGACAATTGGGTGTCACTACCAGGCAAATCAGCATGGGGGGCCATCTGCACAAGTGACTCCGAGGGGCTCCCTGCCTCCACCCCCACTGTATACTGCCACGGTTTGCGGAATTGCCTGTCTTCCTCATCCCCATTCCTCCTCCAGTGCCCCCTCCTGCTCCTCCTCTCTTGTCAGCGGGTAGAAAATCCAATTTCACCAGCAATGCTTTGCTCCAATGCCCCCCTCCTCCTCCTTTTCAGTCCCCCCCGGGACTCGTGGCCGCGAATTAGTCACCACGTCCCAGCCCCCTCCCCAGCAGTTTTTCAGCTTGTTCCAGGACATGAAGCAGGAATGAGTATTCATCTATAGTCCTGGCAACTGAAAAAAAACGGGGCCCCCTCGCATGGCCTAAACAAACGCAGGTGTCCGAAAGGCTGCCACTGGCATCAAATTACACAGGGATACTCCTGCCCGCCGGGATCACAAAAAATCGTTAATGGTTTTTTCCTCTGTTCTACAGTCGGTCCAACAGTGCAGCGGGAAATTTTAAGGGGGGAAAACATGAATATCAGAGTTGTTGGAGAGGCCGTTTGCCGCGCAACCGAGGAGGGTTTTCAGGTTTTGTAGGAAGGATGAATCATGCACATTTCAGGGCCTTTTTCAAAATCTTCTGAAGTTTGGTGGAAGATTCAAAACCTTTTCAAAACCAGTTTGAACACATGGCCATGCGGGGCCATGGCCCATCCCTCCTCGGGGCAGCGCACACCATGTTACTCACTTTGTCCATCACCATGGTTTCCGATTTGCATTGGCGGGGAGAAAGCCACACATCGATTTCTTGCTGCAGACGCGGAGCATTCCTCCCTGTGTGACTTCGTTCGCCCCGAGGCAACCGGGTGTAAATGCGTGACCCCGCGTGCCCACACATGTGGTATGTTGGAGCAGTATTGTGGAGGCTGAGATGGGGGGGGGAGGGGACATTGGTCAGGAGCCGCATTTTGACAACGTGGAAAAAAAGCGGGTCTCCTGTCCAAGTTTTTTGGGGGCCTGGGCAGGAACAATTCACCCAGTGGGCCGAAAGGACAGTACGGGTCCTGCCGAGTTACAGCTCCAACTCGCACTCCCCGTCCCCTTTGGGAAAAAACTGTAAGCCAAGGACTGGCCCCCTTCCTGTTCTACATTTTTATAATGCGGGGTACTCCTTTTGGAAAAGAAATTAGGGCTTGGAACTCTCCATCTGGGGTGGGCACAACCCTTAGTTCTTAATGGTAAAGGGGCCCCCATTTGGAAAGGGGGGGGACTGCATTTTCCAACAACTTGAACTGGAGCACGGTCACTGCTGCACCTTAGGATGGTTGGACGCATACGTTGTCTCTTTTTTAAACGCCCCTTGAACGACTCTGGGCCCATGAGTAGTGAGGGAGGAGCATTGGGCCGGAGATGATGGCAAAGAGAAAAAGCTTTCCCTTCTGCAGAGGGGGTAGCCTTGACGGGTGCAATGCATGCGTCCACTGGCCCTGCTGCTGCGTGGGGCAGGATGGACCACCACTCTGAGCCCACGTTCCCCAGCCAGGATGGGAGCTCATGTGTTGATGCAGGGCCCTGGTGCCCAAAGTTAGCTCCCCCGGCACGCTTCACTTTCTCCCACAGATTCTACATATACCCAATTCAGCTCCTCCCGGTGTCCCTTAGCAAAAAAACTTCCACACCACCGAGATCTTTTTTTTACCGCCAAAAACTCCCCAAGGTGACACTGCCGCCGCTGCCTCCCTGACCCCTGTGCTGACTTTCTTGGACCCGCAAGCGGGTTTTTACCCCCTGGCCCCTTGACTCCCGACCTCACACTGTTACCCCGCTACTCACGGCCACACAAACCCCTTCTGCTGGCAGCTGCCTGACGCCAAGGCGCCCTAGTCTCCTGACGAGATGAAGCCCTTCTTTAAAATGACCTCCCCTGCCACTCTCAAAAATCTATACTTTTCCCCCTACTGCAAGAGGCAGGGGTTTTTTTGGGGCCCCATTTCTTCGTTTGCCCAATTACCCTGCGACTGCCCTCCTCAAATTGTTCCCCCCGGGAATATGGGGCGCTGAGCCCAGCCCACATAGAAAATCTCTGGCTGGGGGAAAACCGGGATGGGCCCGAGGCGGTTTGACCCAGGTGAGGGCCGCTGACCCCCCTTTTCGGGCCATGCCAACTAAGGGTTGTGTCTGACGCCCCCACCGCCCTTTTTGGCTGGGTTTTTTCAGATTTCATTGGGGGGAAGGGGGATGACCTAGTCAACCAATCAAGAACCCTTGGGTTGCGGGTCGCACAGGGCCCCGCTAATGACAGCGCATTTTGGGGCCCCTCACCGAATGACCCTCTGCGTTTGTCCCCTTCCCTTCTGCCCCCTGGGCCTGCTCCGGGAAATGTTTTTTGTCCCCACTCCCACTCGCGGGGGAAAGCCCTGCCACCCCCCTCCCCCTTTGACAAAACTGTTTTTTTTCTAAAATGTTCAGACACTGTTTGATGAAGTATCTGTAAAATAAATAAATACCCCCCCCTTTGTATTTGACCCCAAAATGAACCCGGAACAAGTTTGGGGAAACCCCTTTGGTTTTATAAATTGGGGCTCCAAAAGGGGCAGGAAAAATTTCCCTTGTAGGGTGCCTTTTAAAAAAACTGGGTTTTTTTTTTTACTGAACAAAAAAAGCACAAACGGGCTTAATTAACCTTGGGAATATGAATTATGCTAAAAGTTTTTCTTCTGGGGGTAAAAACAAATGTTCTTTTACAAAAATACAACTGCAGAAAAATTCTTATTTAAACCCCTTGGGAAATGTAAATTTTTCCCCGCAAAAGAATTGGGGGCCACCAAAAATACTTCCAGCTTTGTAGGGGTTTTTACAATGGCGTTTTTTTTAAACGTACAAAACAAGAGAAAAACATTGAAATTTAAACCCTTCGCTTGGTTGAATTATGCTACAGGAAAAATGTCTTTTTTTGGGGGGTTTGAAAAAAAAGGGCTTCTTTAGTCACCACAGCACCCCGAACAACCAAAAATTAACCCCTGGTTTAAAATTTTGCTCAAAAAAAATTGAGCAGCCAAAAAAGGGAAGGGGGAAATTTTGAAATTGTAAAAACCTGTTTTTTAAATGAATACAACAGGAACAACTTATATCACCCTTGAAAATTCAATGTCTGTGGGGGCAGATAGCTTAAAAAAGAAAATGCAGCTGCAATGGACGCAAAAGGACTCAGATCCAATACCCCACAAAATGAAATAGAACGTTAAGAAAAACTTTCTCTGAGCAAGCATTGACCCCCCAAAAAAAAATTTCGCTTATAAAAATGAGTTTTTTAGTAAGAGAATTTATTAAACGCCGTGGCAGACCTTCCCTAACATACAGTGAGAGCGGGAAGGGGTCCCAGCCCCGCGCCCCCGGGCTTTTATGGGTCAGTAAAGTCCCCAGAAACCCCCCGGCCCCCCTGATTGGGGTTTATCTCTGCACCCTTTTACGTAGGCTATGCCCTTTCTTTTTCTCAGATTTTTTTGCCCCATGTAAAACCCCCGTGCTCGCGCCATTTTATCAATTTAAAAGCACACTTTTGTTTTACAAAAAAGTACCCCAAAAATTTGGGCTTTTGTTTTCCCAACCGAATTTTCCTGAAATTCCCCAAAAAAGAATTTCCAAAATTCATTAGAAACAATTCGCCCGTCCCAAAGGGACGGTTTTGTCGAGAAAAATGGCCCCCCCCCCCCCCCCCCACCTGTAACCCTCAAAGCCGGGGGGGAAAACCCTTGGCCTTAAAAGTTATTCTCTCAGGTTTTTTAAGTAAACCCGAAAATTTAACTGGGAGAAAAAAGGGGCCACCTGGCTTTTTTGAATTTTAAAACATTGAGCTTTTTTCGGGGGAAAAAGAAAATTCTTGGGGGCGGAAATACAGTTGAAACCAGAAGTTTTTTCATACACTAAATACAAAAGACAAAAAGGGGCATTTTTTTCTTACTAAATTTAAAATAAAATCAGAAAAAAAACTTTTTCCCGTTTTAGGTCAAATTTGGATTTTCCAAAAAATTTTTTAAATTTTGTTAAAAATTCCCGAATAAAGAGAGAGGTTTTTTTTTTTAAGGCATTTTTATTACTTCAAAAAAAGTTAAGTTTAAAATTTTTTAAAAACTTTGGAAAATTTCTATGCCTTTTAAAAAATTTGGGGGCAGCCCCCTTGATGGAAAGTCATGTCCTTGGAAGCTTTTGGGGTTTTTTGGCAAAATCTGGGGTTAAAATTTAAAAACACCCTGGGATTCCCTTTTAAAAACCACACCCCAAAAAACAATGATTTTGTGGTTTAAAATTATGGGAAAGTCTAAAGAAATCAGCCAAGATTTCAGGAAAGAATTGTGGATTTTTCAAAAGTTTTGGATTATCCTTGGGTGCAAAATTTCCCCGTTAAAAAAAAAAAATTACACTAATAAGGGGGTGGGTTTTTCCAAAACCGTCTCACAGAATAAATCAAATTCTCAAAAAAATAAAAAAAAAAACTTTTTTTGATACACATTAAAAAAACCCTTAAAAAAATACTTTAAAAAATACCTAAAGAAATGTAGTACTAGTACTCAAAAACCACACCCTTTAAAAATTTCACCCCCATTAAAGATTTGAAAAATTTTGGGCCCCCTTTAAACTTTTGGACCATTAGGAAAAAAAACCCCACGGACAACCCCACACTAAAAATTTCACCATACGTAAATAATGGGCAATATCAATACACGACATTTTTGTAACATAGACTCACGGTTTTGCAGTGGGGTAAAGGGTGTACGCACACCCATTTCTCCAATCCCGGGGTCCAAAAAAATCCCAAAAAGCTCAGGGAAAAAAGGGCCCCAAAAGATAATAAAAAACCTACTCTGAGCCATCCCAAAAAAAGGGATGACCCCACCTATCGGCGGCTTACCCTATCCAAAATTAACAAATAGTATGAGCAAATCCACTATGACACACTATTTCCAAGACCAACAGATAAAAATGTACGGCCCAGAGCAATAACGTCCAAAATAAGATGCATAATACAAAGTCCTGATGCGTTTCCCCAGTTATTACTGGTTCCTTAGTGGACATAAATGGATTGGAGTAGTAACCATCAAATGGTGGTGATAGAAAAGTGGTAGCCACTAAATGGAGTGATGAAAAAAGGACTGCAATTTCCAGAAACCTGAAGATGCCTCAGTCATCTGTACAAACAATTATACACAAATATAAACAAGATGGGAATATCCAGCCATCATACCGCTCAGGAAGGAGACGGTTTCTGTGTCTCAGAGATGAACGTCCTTTGGTCGACATGTGCATATCAAGCCAAGAACAAAAGCAAAAGATCTTGTGAAGATGTTGACGGAAGCTGGTAAGATTGTGTCAGCATTCACAGTTAAACAAGCACTGTATCAACATGGGTTGAAAGGCCACTCTGCCAGGAAGAAGCCATTACTCCAAAAGAAACATATAAAATCCAGATTAAACTTTGCACAAAGGGACAAATACCTACATTTTTGGAGACATGTCCTGTGGTCTGACGAAACTGTTTGGCCATAATGACCATTGTTACATTTAAAGGAACAAGGGAGAAGATGGGAAGCCTAAGAACACTGTCCCAACTGTGAAACATGGGGGTTGCAGTATCATTTTGGGGGGTTGTGTTGCGGCAGGAGGGACTGGTGCACTTCACAACACAAGACCTTTCAAAATCAGATTCAGCTGAATACGGAAAATTTGTTACAAGGTCTTTGCTGGAAAATATGTGGAAGACAAGAGTTCCTCAACTGGAGTCTTTTCTCTATGAAGATCAGCAGGATCTGAGAATGAGTTTTCAAATGACTGAAACTGAACATATAAGATCCAGATATTGCCACAAGAGGGTCATCCATATGTGAGAATAACTGACAGAGTGAGGACTAGCAGGTGGCTTCCAACTAAAAAACCCTGTAACATTAGACATTGGAAGAAACGCTGGGTTGAAGTGAGCTCAGAGGACAAGGAAAAGAATAACAAGAATAACAATTCCAGGTTTCACTGAATGAGAGGCATCTCCAAGACCATGGCAAAGAAGGCAGAGAAACTGGAAGCAGACTCACCTCAAGTCGGACCTATTGTTGTGAGGAAAGATTTCAATGAATCTGAATCCTGTATCTCTAATAGACTTAAAGGGGTTTTGCCAGGAGGAGCCTTATCTGCTAAGAAGCTAATGTAAACAAATCACGGAGCTGAAAAGAGAGAGACGCACACATGCCAGAGCACAAAGCTGCATAAGGGATCATGTGACATGTTCACTGAAATAATCAAACTGCAACTTGTGGATTCTGTATACAAAAGACAACAGTTTTTCTCCTCAGCAGCTTGAAAGCTCTTTCATGTTCTCTGTCATCAGATAAAGCAGGGATCTAATCACACTACAACTAGTTTATTCTGTATGCAAAAGAAAACATATTGCTACCCGGTGCCTTGAAAACTTCTGCAGCTCAGTCTCATCAGATAAGAAGCTCTCTCTGCGCAAGCAAGCCCGTACAGCAGCTCCTGTCAGGCCGTATCTAATACAAACTTTGAAGTAACCAAGGGCATGTAAGGAAGGCTGTAGCTCTCTCAGACTGCAATTTTTGTAATCACATATATTTAGAAAAGTGATTAAAAACCCATTTTGGAGGATCCCACGTCAACATTACATCGTGGCAAAACCCCTTTAAATTTACAGAGTACATCTGAATTAATTTTAGGTTTAACAGGACGTTAAATTAAATAGGGAATTGTGAATTGTGAATGTTGAGTGAAAAAGGAGGAAGGAGGACTAATAGGAAAACCTTGAAATACATCTAAAATTAAAGGAAATTCATTTTAATCACATTGATGTGTCTAACTCAAGATAAGAAGTTTATGCTGTATTCTCTTAAGTCTATAAGGAACTGAGCCAGAAAAGGGACATAATTCCTAGAGCATAAGTCAGTACATTAAATGTTATCTGAACACCAAAGTATGTAATAGATGGCGTTGCTTATTTGAAAATGATTAGAAAAATTTAGTCTGGTAAGAAGAGACAGGTTCTGTTTTGGAAAAATTGACCTTAAAGTTGCTTGAACAGCCATATTGTTCAAATTCAGCAATAGTAGAGAAAAAAGGAACATTAGGATAAGTATGTATATAGGAGCAGGTCATCAGCATCCAGAGCCAATTTATAGTGACTATGTCTATTTGTGATACCCTGTACATCTAGATTTTGTCTCAGGGCTATAGCTTGATTCCCCAATAGATGAGATAGCCTTCCCTAAGGTACCATTAACTCTGATCCAACGCTATGGGAATTGTAGATTGCAAGAATGTGATGTTGCATATGACCAGTTCAAAAAATGTCCAGTTCACTCTGTCAGGCCTTTTTGGAATTTATTGATACCAGGCTGTCAGCTACTGCAAGGATACTCAGTCAGCAGTCAGAGTTTTGTTTGTGTTATATCTATTTTCATGGTTTTCAACACAGCCAACCTGATCATCCCTCAGGAGCCTAGGTAATAAAGGGGCAAGTCTGGTGGTAATAAACCTTGAAAAATATTCACCTTAAGATTGATCAAGGAAATTGGTTTGTAGCTAGAACAACAGTATAGGTGTTTTCCTGTCTTTGAAATACCTCATGCTTTTTTACTACGATTTGCAGTGGTTTCACAAATTGGTGAAACCTCATAGATAATTACCACATTGCAAAACCAATGCACATTGTGCTAAAAATGCGAATGTTTTTTACAAATTTGGTTTGATGTAGTTTAAACAAATGCACTGTGTGAATACATTGTTGCTGTATACAGTTAAGTTAATAGATATTTGTTATGTCACCTATCCTTTTGATTGTGCAGGAGATATAAAAAAACAAAACAACTATGGGGGGGAATTAGCGATTTATAATCGACAAAGTTGAATCGGAACGATTTTTAGGCTGATCGGCAAATTCCGATCACATCCGAATTAAAGGAGACAATCTCAGATAATCTATTACTATTGCTCCATTTGTCGGTGCTTTGGTCATTTTGGCGTGCCAACAAAAACAGCTTAGAGCTAGAGCCGGGTGAGTCAGGTGGTGTGACGTCATGACTGTTGGATTGTGTATTGTTGTCATTGGCTTGATAAAAAAAATCACAAGACCCACTGATTGTGCATAGAAGCCACTGTTTCCCTGTTCAGTAATCAGTCTTTCAGTGTCTATCACTAGAGCAGACGTGTGCTACGTGTCTCACAATACATGCTCAATGCTCAAGATACACAGTTCTTCTCTTTATTTCATAACAGAACACTATTTTTTTTAATTTTAAATGCTTTTCGCAGTGAACATCCAGAATAAAGGTAATAAGAGAAATTATAGATCTATTTAGTTAGACAGAATCTTTTTAAAGAAGCATCTAGCGCTGTTACATCAGCGGTGTTGGGGTGGCGGACGGACGGACGACATACAGACAGGCTTATGAAAGGAGATGTGTAATATTGTGCAGACTACTGCTTTGAACCTGCATAGAAATGGGCAATTTTTTACCACTATTTTGCCCGCATACTTCGCACCAGAGGCAAAATTTGATACCTTTTATTTTGTCATCCCAGTTTTGTTCAAAGAAGCCACCATGTAATTAAATTTGTGCTACAGAAATTTCAAGTAACTGGTTTGGTGTAATCTTCATGGAGCCAAAACCACCTTTTGTAATCCGTATAACTTTTAAAAGGCGGCTTTTTCACTTGTGAGCCCAGTTTTGTTCAAAGGAGCCACCTTGTACTTAAATTTGGATACAGAAAATTTTGTATAACGTAGTGTAATTCATTGGTGTGCAAAAACCACCTTCTGTTATCCGTAATAACTTTTAAATAGCTGTATTTCACTTTGGTGCAGGAGCCCAGTTTGTTCAAAGAGCCACCTGTACTTAAATTATGATACGATAAATTTTGTAGTAACTGTTGGTGTATTTCAATGTTGCAAAAACCCACCTTTTGTTATCCGTATAACTTTTAAATAGTTTGAATTGGCAAAACGTGGTGGCGGCTGACCCAGTTTTTTTCAAATAGCCACGTTGTACACAATTTGATGAAAATTTTCCTAGTAACTGTTTCGTTTGTTCATTGCAGGCAAAAACGCAATTATCATCCGTTGTAACTTTTGATTATTTTATTGCTCTCAGGTGAATCTAAGTTTTTGGGCGCTAGATAGCGCACTTGTATGATAGTTTTTTTGAAAACTATCAAATTCCTAGTCCTACAGGTCAGTTGTAAATCTTGACTAGGAAAACACTGTTTATTGGTCTACTGGTTCTCCACCACTGCAGTGTATTCATAAGAAACAATTCTGTTTCTAATCCTAGTTGTGCGGACCTTGGAAATTAGAGGATTTAAGAATAGCAGTGAATTGCCGTCTTTTTTCAGTAAGAGACTGTCAAAAACTCTAACCATACAATTTTAAATTTTTATCTTTCTGAACATGGAGCGAAATGCAGTTGTAAACAAGCAAAGAGGGGTGTAGGACATGGAGTAAGAGGTATGTGAGAAAAAGGTGCTCCTTCCAGTGCCGGGTGATCAGCATCGCCAATCTTGTTACTTCATAGGTTAATGCAACCTGACCAACAGTCCCCTATTAAAATCCTCCGTCGTCCTCCCAGTCATTCCACAATTTAGTCATCATCATCATCAGCATCCATCCAAACATGAAGCAAAGGCAGTCCAAATGACAACTCGTGTACCCACCATTGTGGATAATCCATTTTCGGAAGACCTCTTTGATGACAAAATGTGGTTGGGGTGAGAAGGCACTTCAAAAGATCAAGAGGCCAAAGAGGATGATTTTGTCTGCTCTGACGCACAATCACTGATGCCATCAGAGGAGGAAAAAGAAGTTGGTCAATCACAATCGCAAAAAATCCCGGGACCGTTCCTGCAACTCCGTTGCAGAGCCTGTTGTTGTAGGCCCTCAGCTCCAGATGCAGAATGTCGGGACGAGGACTCACCTGTGGTTGATGAATGACGAAGAAGACATATCGGATCCAACGTGGTCCTTTTCAGAGAAAATGCTTGCCGAGGGTTCATTACAGGACGAGGAGGAAGATGAGTGCGGTATGTCAGTACGGGTCCCACCTCCAAAATGGAGAGGGCGGTCGCACAAGTCCGCTGAGATTATTCTGCCAGCCACAATCAGCGTAAACACCGCTCCTCGCTTATCCTCGCTTATCTCTCAAGACTGGGCCTTTTTCGAGCAAGCCTCTGATTCACCCAGCGATGTCATAAGCCGCCCTTGCCGTAAATGCATCAGTAGAGGGAAGAATCTAAAGTGTTTAACCACCACCAATATGTCTAGTCACATGCAGCGAATGCATGAGTTGAAATGGAGGGGAACCCACTTGGGGGAAAAAATTTCCACACCGGTCCCCCGGCTTCCAACCACTGTCACACCCTCTGTCACCGCCTCCTCCGCCACTTCAAGACCAAGCGTTCCTCAGCTGCCCATGTCCAGTTCAAATAAAATGGTGGTTCAAAGACTCCTTTTTCCGGCACTTTTTAATCTGTGGGTCAGGGCAGGTTTAAGGGTCATGCTGCAGTCCAGGACAGGTATAGTCAATGTCCAGTTCAACTAAAATGGTGGTTGAAAGACTCCTTCTTCCGTCACTTTGTAATCTGTGGGTCATGTAGATTTAAGGGTCATGCTTGTGGTCTGGGGACAGGGATAGTCCTTTTGTCCCAGTTAAAACTAAAATGGTGGTCAAAGATCCTTTTTTTTGGCACTTTTTAATCGGGGGGTCAGACAGGTTTCAGGGTCATGCTGCGGTCCAGGACCGGCATAGTCAATGTCCAGTTCAACTAAAATGGTGGTTGAAAGACTCCTTTTTCCGGCACTTTTTAATCTGTGGGTCATACAGGTTTAGGGGTCATGCTGTGTTCCAAGACAGGGATAGTCAATGTCCAGTTCAAGTAAATTGATCGTTCAAATAATATTGCCTTCTGGCACTTTTTAATTTGTGGGTCATGCAGGTTTAAGGGTCATGCTGTGGTACAGGACAGGGATAGTGAATAGTCTGTGACTTTTTTTCTGTGACTCTTGTTGCCTAATTGTCTTGCCTGAGATGTAGCACGTATCCAGTTTCCTGTTGTGGATGTTAATTCCAGCTTCTCCACCCCTGTTTGGATGTAAGAATGAAGTTGTTGTTCCTCTCCCATAGACTTTAATGGTCATCGGCAGTGTTGAGCGATTATTATCGACAAAGTTGAAATCGGCATAGTTTTTATGGTGATCGGATTTTTTAGATCATGCGATAATTTAGGTTAAAATTTGTGCATCATCTATTAAGATCGCGCCATTTTCGGCGCTTCCTGTCATTTTGGCGGCCACAAATCAGCTTACAGAATAGAGCAGGGTGAGATGTTTTGTGCGACTTCATAAACTGGGATGTGTATGGTTGCGATTGGCTGGAAAAATCACATGCCCCTCGTTTTTACATAGAACAGCGTTTCCTTTTTCAGCCTCATTTTCTCTCTCAGCGTCTCAGAGCAAAGGACGTGCGCTCTGCTTGTGTCCAAACAGCTCAGAGAAACCTCTACTATTAGCTGTGATCCTTACAATTTAGTTAGATTAGAGATTGGAAGATTTTATATCGTTAGGTAGAGAATTTTAAAGGAGCATCTACCGCTGTAAAGTCACGGGGGGGAGTGGAAGGGGGGCCCCCGCGGGCGAACACAGACAAGCTCTATAAAGAATACTGAATAAAGTTCACCAAGACTTTAGTGTAAGACATTGCACTGCAATAGCTTTATTTATTAACAGTTTTCTATTGAAATATTTCCTGGATATTGGGCAGCCTGAACTTATAGGATACACATCTTTTCTAGTAACTGCAGGTCTCTTTGTTAGGTGCAAAACTCCACTTTTATTATCAGTATACATTTCAGATAGGTGTTCATTTTCAATTTTGCCCATTCCACTTTTGTTGATATATCCACCTTGCAGTTAAATTAGAATACAGCAATTTTGTAGTCACCACAGGTGAATTGAAAGGTGCTAAAAATATCTTGTATTATATAAATAGACAAGCTCTATAAAGAATACTGGATAAAGTTCACCAATAGTTAGTGTAGACATTGCACTGCAATAGCTTTATTATTAATAGTTTTCTATTGAAATATTTCCTGGATATTGGGCAGCCTGAACTTATAGGATACACATCTTTTCTAGTAACTGCAGGTTTCTTTGCTAGGTGCAAAACTCCATTTTTATTACAGTATAACATTTCAGATAGGTGTTCATTTTCAATTTTGCCCATTCACTTTTGTTGATATATCCACTTGCAGTTAAATTAGAATCCAGAAATTTTGTAGTCACCACAGGTGAATTGAAAGGTGCCAAAAATATCTTGTATTATACGAATAGACAAGCTCTATAAAGAATACTGGATAAAGTTCACCAAGACTTGGTGTAGACATTGCACTGCAATAGCTTTATTATTAACAGTTTTCTATTGAAATATTTCCTGGATATTGGGCAGCCTGAACTTATAGGATACACATCTTTTCTAGAACTGCAGGTCTCTTTGTTGGGGTTGCAAAACTCCACTTTTATTATCAGTATACATTTCAGATAGGTGTTCATTTTAAATTTTTTGACCATTCCACCTTTGTTGATATATCCACTTTGCACTTAAATTTGAATCCAGCAATTTTGTAGTCACCACAGGTGAATTGAAAGGTGCCAAAAATATATATTGTATCATACGAATACATAACAGATACTGTTTTTTGACTTTGGCGCACTACAGCTTTGTTCATTGAGGCAGCTTGCACTTAATTTTGATACAGCAATTTTATAGTCACCACAGGTGAATTGATAGGTGCCAAAAATACCTTGTATTATCCGAATACATTTCAAATACGTGTTTTTTCACTTTGGCGCAGGCCACTTTGTTGAAAAGATCTACTTTGCAGTTATATTTGAATCCAGCAATTTTGTTTTGGAGGATTTGAGAATAGCTGTTTATTTGCCGTCTTTTAATAAGAGACCTTTCCAAAACTCTTCCCTACCTTCTCAAATTTTTTTTATTTCTGAACATGGAGCGAAATTCGGTGGTAAGCGAGCAAAAATGGGGGGTAGGACATGAAGGTAGAGGTACGAGAGAAGGTGCTCCTTCCATTGCTGGCGACAACACGCATGCGAGGAGGAAGACGATGGGGTAGTGTCAGTACGGGTTCCGCCTAAAAAAGGGAGAGGGCGGTCGCAGAAGTCCGCTGATATGATTCCGCCAGCCACGGTCAGCGCAAACCCCGCTCCTCGCTTATCGCCGTCAAAAAGGTCCAGGACTTCTCAAGCCTGGGCCTTCTTTGACCAAGCCTCTGATTCACCCAGCGATTTTCATATGCCGACATGCCGTAAACGCATAAGTAGAGTCAAGAACCTTAGGTGGTTAAACCACCATCAACATGTCTAGTCACATGCAGCAAATGCATGAGTTGAAATGGAGGAAACACTTGGCCAAAAAAGGCCAGACCGACCCGGGCCTCCAACCACTGTCACACCCTCTGTCTCCGCCTCCTCCTCCGTCACCACCAAGCGTTCCTCAGCTGCCCATGTCTCTCAGAGTCATGATCAGGGATCAGCCTCCGCTTCAGCCTCCACCGTCGCCCGAGTACCACCAGCACCACCAGAGACCCATCCTACCCCTTCTCCTTCCGCCAGTTTGACGACCTGCACGCCGTACAGCGGCCAGTCTAGCAGCCAGCCTTCTGTCTTCCAGTTTGGGAGCAGAAGAAACACTTTAAAACCCCAAAACCCTCCCAAAGCCAAAAGCCTGAATGTCGGCATTGCCAGGCTTTTTTGGGCCCTTTGGGAAAAGTTGCCTGTCCGTCTGGTGGACACAGATGGGTTCCGCCACCTCATGGCCCTTGCCTGCCCCCAATACCAGATGCCGAGCAGGCATTTCTTTGCCAGAAAAGGCGTCCCTGCCCTGGCCAGCCACGTGTCATCTAAAATTCAAGCGCGTTGTCTGCATCTGTGGCCAGAAAAGTCCATCTGACCACCGACACATGGACTAGTAATCACGGCCAAGGCCGCTATATCTCTGTTACAGCTCACTGGGTGAGCTGGGTGGATGTCTCTGGGGGTGACGGTGGCTCTCAGTCTCACGCGCACGCTCTTCAAAACCGCAGGGATGGTGCAGGGTTCTTTCCCCCAAGGTCCTCTGGTGGCATCACGGCCCAGAAAACCAGGCCGTGTTGAAATTAATCTGTCTTGGAGATCGCCCCAAACACAGTTTAAGGAGCTGTGGACGGCTCTCCGCAACGAGACCGAGCTCTGGCGGGGTTTGCCAAGAACCTTATACCAGCAAGGGGGTGTGCGATAACGGGCGAAATCTGCTGGCCGCCCTTAAATGGGTTAGGCTGGAGCACATCCCTTGCCTGGCACATGTCATGAACCTTGTCGTCCAAAAATTCTAAAGAGCTCCCCCGGGTCTGGACTGCCTGCTGAGGAAGGCTCAAAAGTCAAAAGATCGCACTTTTTTGCCGTTCGCACCCTGCTTCGCCCGCCTGGCTGCGTTGCAGCGTCAGCTCAGCCTCCCCGTCAACCGCTCTTTTGTTGACGTGGCAACACGCTGTAATTCCACCCTCCACATGCTCCAGCGATTGTGGCATTACGCAGTACGAAGTGACACATGGCCTGACAAGCAGCGGTGGGGACCTCGGGGTGCTGAGCCACCGAGAGTGGAGACAGGTGAAAGAGCTCTGCATCATCCTTGCCAGTTTTGAAGAAGCCACCAAAATGGTCAGTGCGGACAATGCGCTTGTCAGCATGAGCATTGTGGTGATCTTAGTTCTGGAACGATCGTTGGGCACTCTGAAACAACAGTTCCCGCCAGCGACGGAGGAGGAGACGGACACAGATGCGGCCACGGAGCCTTTCTCTCCGTCAATTTCCCCAAGGGCCCCAGAGTTTCACAATTTCATCGGTCCTTCATTAGGGAGTGGTTCGGGGTCCAAGCTAGTGCAAGGTGGTGCATCAGCTCTCAGGGTGCATCATCTAGGCAAGTCAGGCTGTGTTGAATCTGTGCCGGAGGAAGAGGAGGCGGAGGGGGGTATTCCTAGAAACCGACATTACCGACGTCCCTGCCTTGGAAAGAGGTTGGCGCGAATTTGAGGGGGGGGAGGAAGATGTGGAAGATCAGTTTTTCTAGTCCCCTCGACCCAGAGGCTTGGGAAATCAAGGCTCCAAACTCTCACATGAGTCTTTTGGGTGCTCCATTTCCTCCAACATGGATCCTTGTATTAAGGCCATCAAAATGAACAAAGTTACTGGTGGCCACCCTCCTGGATCCCCGGGACAAAACAAAACGAGCACTTTCCCTTTCCCCCCACCCAAATAGAGATAAAATGCAGGAAATGGAGACCTTGGCTGATTGATCAACTGGAGACATCTATTGCGTATGCTTCACGTTCCCCAAATGTCACAGTGGAACAACCATCAGCGACGTGACTGCAAGTAGAGTGCAAGTAGGCGTAGCGGCATCAGCAGGCCAGGTGCAGAAGCATAATGGTGACCATCTTGGCAATTCGTTGTTTTTCCACCTCACCAACCGCTTGCAATGCTGGGCACACATCCAACACACAGAAGAACACCTATAGCTTCAAGATCACTGGTGCAACGACTATCTGCATCTCCACACCGATGTTTTTATATGTGTTTCCGGACCCAATAGACCTCTGGATATCCAAAATGGACGAATGGCCCTGCTGGCTCGTCACGCCATAGAGGTGTTGTCCTGCCTAGCAGCCATAGTCATATCTGAGCGGACCTTCACACAGCTGTAGGAGTCATTACAGACAAACGCATCCGGCTTTCCACAGATATGGAGGATCGGTAACTTTCATTCACCAAGAGTAATCCAGGCATGTATCTCTATGTGTTTGGCCCATATTGCCGAGGTCACCGATTAGTTGCCGGTCCTAAACTTCACATTCCTCTTCAACAGAAATTGTCACCTTTAAAACTTTTTTTTAAATGATCATTTCTTACTTCAATTATTTATTCCTCTTTCCCAACATTCATTTTGCTGGTTTTCTGTGAGGAGACTGTAAAAGACAGCAAGGTTACATGACACCACCGTATTTCCATTTACTACACTTTATCATTAGAAAGGTTTTTTCGCATTGTCAATGGTTTTGAGGTCATGTTGCTGTGAGATACAGCTATAATTATGGTCCATTTGAACAGAAATGTGGCTTTTTGTGGTGGCATTTCACCCTCAAAAATTTTAAATAAGTGGCTGATAAATCATATTTATAATTTTTTGGGGTCATGTTTGCTGTGAGATACAGCAATAATCCATGGTCCGTTGGCAGTAAATGTGGCTTCTAAGTGGCATTTCTCCCTCACAATTTTAACAGTGGCTGAGACGTCCATTTTATAATTTTTTGAGGTCATGCTACTTTGAAATGAAGCAATACTACAGGTCCTATTCTAAAAAAAATGTTGTTTCTAACAGACATTTTGTTCTTTCACAAATTGTCCAAATGTGGCTCAAGGGTCATGCTTTGAATTTTTTGTTTGAATTTTGCTTTGAAATTCAGCTATACTACAGGACCTATTCATAATAAATTGTTGGTTTCTAACATACATTTGTTTCTTCAAATTGTCCAAAGTGCTCAAGGTCCATGCATTGAATTTTTGACGGCATTTGCTTTGAAATGCAGCTATACTACAAGTCCTATATAAAAAAAATGTTGTTTCAAACAACATTTGTTTCTTCACATTGTCCAAGAGAGTGGCTCAAGGGTGATGGTGCTGTCAGAAACAGGAATAGGTAGGACACTGTTATGGACACATGTTTGCAAAATGACTTGGTTTTTGCAAGATCTTTAACATAGCTATCAATCCCTATATTGAGACAACCGATTTAATACAATTTAAAAAAAAGAGAAACAAAGACATGGTGGTGATTTCCATTCTATATTAAAAATGTGTTTTCCTAGACTTAAAACTTCCTAAAAAACTTGCATGTACAAAATAGCTGGTATATCTCCCAGTTGAAACTAAAATGGTGGATGAAAGACTCCTTTTTTCCGGCACTTTTTTAATCTGGGATCATGCAGGTTTGGGGACTCATGCTGTGGCCCACGACAGGTATAGTCAATGTCCAGTGAAACTAAAATGGTGTTGAAAGACTCCTTTTCCGGCACTTTTCAATCTGGGGTCAGACAGGTTAATATCCATTCTGCGTACAGTACGATATAGTCAATGTCCAGTGAAACTAAAATGGTGGTTGAAAGACTCCTTTTCCCGCACTTTTGAATCTGTGCGTCAGACAGGTTTAATGAGGTCCATTCTGCGTACAGGACAGATATAGTCAATTACATTCAACAAAATGGTGGTTGAAAGACTCTATCTTTTTTCCGGCACTTTTTTAATCTGTGGGTCCATACAGGTTAGGGTCTGCTGTGTTCCCAGACAGGGAAAGTCAATGTCCAGTTCAAGTAAATTGAATCGTTCAAGATAATATTGGGCCTTTCTGGCACTTTTTAATTTGTGTTCATGGTAGGTTTAGGTGTCATGCTTGTGGTAAGACAGGGATAATGAATAGTCTGTGACTTTTTATCTGTGAACTCTTGTTGCCTAACATGTCTTGCCTGAGATGGTAAGCACGGTATCCAGTTTCCTGTTGTGGGGTGGATGTTTAATTCCTCTCTCCACCCCTGTTGGATGTAAGAAGAAGGTGTTGTTTCCTCTCGGCATAGACTTTAATGGTCATCAGTAATGTTGAGCGATTATTTAATCGACAAAGTTTTGAAATCGGCATAGTTTTTATGGTGATCGATTTTTTAGATCATGCGATAATTTAGGTTAAAATTTGTGATCATCATCTATAAGATCCGGCGACACATTTCGGCGCTGTTGCCTGTCATTTTGGGCGGCCAGCAAATCAGCTTACAGAATAGAGCAGGGTGAATGTGTGTGCGACGTCATGACTGGGATGTTTATGTTTTCGTTTGGCTGGAAATATCACATGACCCTCTCCCTTTGTATTTATTTTTTTTTTTTTTTTGTTTAATTACATAGAACAGAGCGTTTCCTGTTCAGCCTCACTGTCTCTTCAGCGTCTCAGAGCAAAGGACTTGCGCTCTGCTTTTGTCCAAACAGCGTAGCGAAAGTTATTATATTTCTCAAAGAGAAACCTCTACTATTAGCTGTGATTCCTTACAATATAGTTAGATAGAGATTGAAGATTTATATAGTTAGGTACAGATTTTTAAAGGAGCATCTACCGCTGTAAAGTCACAGGGGTGACGGAGGTCGGGGCCCCCGCGGCGAACACAGACAAGCCTATAAAAGAAACTGAAAAAGTTCACCAGACTTAGTGTAGACATTGCACTCCAATAGCTTTATTTATTAACAGTTTTCATTGAAATATTTCACGGATAATTGGCAGCTGAACTTATAGGATACACATCTTTTCTAGTAACTGCAGGTATCTTTTGTTAGTGTGCAAAACTCCCACTCCACTTTTATTATCATATACAGTTCAGATAGTTTTCATTTCAATTTGCCATTCCAGTTTTGTTGATAAATCCACGTTGCAGTTAAATTAGAATCCAGCCAGCAATTTTGTAGTCAACACAGGTGAATTGTGAAAGGTGCCAAAAATAATCTTGTATTATACGAATAAAAAGCTCATAAAGTAATACTGATATAGTTCACCAAGACTTAGTGTAGACATTGCACTGCAATAGCTTTATTATTAACAGTTTTCTATGAAATATTTCCTGGATATTTGGCATCCCTGAAATATATGAAACACATCTTTCTAGAAACTGCAGGTCTTTTTTTAGGTGCAAACTCCACTTTTATTATCAGTAGTACATTTCATGATAGGTGTTCCATTTTCAATTGTTGCCTCATACCACCTTTGTTGAAATATCCAACCTTGCACTGTAAAATTTTGAATCCCAGCAATTTATAGTCAACCCAGGTGAACAGAAAGTGTGCAAATAAATCTTTGTATTAGTAACTAATTGATAAAAGAGACGTGTTTTTTTACTTTGGCGCACTACAGCTTTGTTCATTGTGTCATCTTGCACTTAATTTTGAATACAGATATTTTATAGTCACCACAGGTGAATTAATAGTGTGCCAAAAATACCTTATATTATCCGAATACATTTCAGATGACTTGTTTTTTTCACTTGCGCAAGGCAGCTTGTTTTTTGATTAGATCGTACTTTGCAGTTATATTTGGAATCCACTATTTTGATTTGGAGGGATTGAGAGAATAGCTGTGATTTGCCGTCTTTAATAAAGACTTTCAAAACTCTTTCATACCTTCCTCAATTTTTTATATTTCTGAACATGGGATCGAAATTCAGGTGGGTAAGTGAGCAAAAATGGGTGGTAGACATGAGGTAGAGGTACGTATAGAAGGTGCCTTCCTACCATTGCTGTCGACAACACGACATGCCAGTCGAGTCTCAGTTGCAGGACCGTCAGGCCTTTCCATTGCTAGGTCAGGGCCTTTGTTGAATCTAGTAACGAACAGCGTCGCCAATCTGTCCTTTCATGGTTAATGCAACCTGCATCCGCAGTCTTACTTCCTCGTCCTCCATCACGGCCACAAATGTCGTCACAACACCACATCCTCCAACAGACACCCCAAAAATTCAACCGGACACACCCGGGAAAAACCATTTTTGAAGCCCTTGAGACAAAGCTTGGGGCAGAAGGCATTTTAAAAATCAAAGGCCAAAGATTTTTTTTCCGCCTGACCCCCATTACGATGCCATCAGAAAAAGGGAAGCCTAAATCGGAAAAAAACCCGGGGCGGTCACAACCCCTTTTCAGCCCTCTTGCTTGTAGCCCCAGCCCTTTGCAGAAGTCGGGACGATGAAGCACCTTTGATGAGAAAAAAGACCATTGCGACCAAAACGTGTCTTTTCAGCAAAATTTTTCTTGCGAGCCCCCAAAACTGGACGAGGGAAGAGAGGGGAGTTCAGTAGGGTTCCGCCTAAAAAAGGGGGAGGGGGGGTCGAGAAGCCGCGATATTTTCCCCAGCCCGGCACCAAACCCCTTTTCCCCGCTTACGCCGTCAAAAAGGTCCAGGACCCTCAACCTGGGCCTTCTTTGCCAACCCTCTGACCCCAGCTGCCCCGCCTATGCCGTAAACACATAAGAAGGGGGCAAAAACCCTTAGGGTTTAACCACCCCCAACATGTCTACACATCAGCAATGCAGGGTTAAAAATGGGGGGCAACACTTGGCCAAAAAAGGCCAACCGACGGGGGCCCCCCAACCACTGTCCACCCTCTTTCCCCCCGCCCCCCCTCCCCGCCACCACCAAAGGGGTTCCTCACTGCCCATGTCTTCAATCATGATCAGGGGATCAGCCTCCGCTTCAGCCTCCCCCGTGCCCATCCCCCACCACACCCCCAAGACCCATCCTACCCCTTTCCCCTTTCCGCCAGTTTGTGACCTCACGGTACAGCGGCCAGTTAGCACCCCCTTCGTTTTCCAGGTTGGGAGCAGAAAAACATTTTAAAAACCCAACCACCCCCAAAGCCAAAACCTGAATGTCGGCTTTGCCAGGTTTTTTGGCCCTTGGGAAAAGTTCCCTTTTTCCGTCGGGCATAGAGGGTTTTCCGCCACGTCGGGCACTTGCCTTCCCCCAAACCAAGCCGAGCGGCATTTCTTTCCCAAAAAAGCCGCCCTGCCCTGGCCAGCCAGGGTCACTAAAATTTCAACGCGTTGTTTTCATCTGGGGCCGGAAAAGTCCATTGACCAAACCCACATGGACATAAGCCGGCCAAGGCCGCATATCTTGTACAGTCCTGGGTGAGCTGGGGGGATGTCTCGGGGGTGACGGTGGCCCAGGCTCGGCCACACTTTCAAAACCCAGGGAGGGGGCAGGGTTTTTACCCCAAAGGCCCCTCTTTTTGGCTTCACGGCCCAAAAACCAGGCCCGGTTAAATTAATCTGTTTTGGAGCCGCCCACACAGGTCAGAGCTGTGGGGCTCTCCGAAAAAGAACCGAGCTTTGGGGGTCCAAAAATTTTTGTGCCAGGCAAGGGGGGTGTCATAAGGGGCAAAATCTGCGGCCCGCCCTTAAATCGGTGGCTGGGCACATCCCTTCCCGGCAATGCTGAACCTTGTGTCCAAAATTTTAAAGGCTCCCGGGGGTCTGGATGCCTGCGAGGAAGGCTAAAAATCTAAGTTCGCACTTCCGCCTTTCGCACCCTGCTTCGTCCCCCCCTGGCTGCGTTGCAGGTAGCTCGGCCTCCCCTCAACCTTTTCCATTGTTGACGGGCAACACCGGTTTTTCACCCCCCACTCCCCAAAGCGATTGGGCAGCAGCCATCCCTTTACCAGACAAGTGACACAGGGCCCCTAAAAGCGGGGTGGGACCTGGGTTTTTAGCCACCGAAGTGGAGGCAGGGAAAGACCTGCCCCTCCCTGCCGTTTTGAAGAACCACCAAAATGGTCAGTGCGGAAATCCCCTTGTCAGCGAGCTTGTGGTGATCTTATTTCTGGAACGATCTTGGGACATCTAAACAAAGTCCCCCCAAAGGAGGAGAAGGAGAACACAGAGGGGAAAAACAGCCTTTTCCCCGTCAAACCCCAAAAGGGCCCCACATTTCACAATTTAAACTCTCATTAGGCAGGGTTCGGGGTCCAGAGCTAGTGCAAGGGGGCGCATCACTTCAGGGTCTCATTCAGGCAAGTCAGGGCGTGTTGAAGCTGTGCCGGAGGCACGGAGGAGGGGAAGTAGGAGGAGGAGGAGGAGGAGGGTATTCCAGCACCGAGTTCCCGACCCCCTCCTTGGGAAAAGGTTGGCCAATTTGAGCGGAAGGAAGATGAGGAAGATCAGTTTGCTGTCCCCCTCGCCCCCAGAGGCTTGGGAAATTAAGGCTCCATCTCTCACATGAGGTTTGGGATGCCCATTTCCTCCACATACCCCCCGCTTTAAAGGGCCCAAACCAAAATTACAACAGTTACGGGTGGCCACCCTCCGGGACCCCCCCAAAAAAACAAAACCAGCGTTTCCTTCCCCCCACCCAAATAGAGAGAAAAATGCAGGAAATGGAGACCTTGCTGTTTTGATCAAGGGGAAAATTCTGTTGCTTCTGCTTCACGTTCCCCAAATGTCACGGTGGAACAACTCAGCGAGGTAAGCAGAAAGGGGCCCAAATAGGCGAACCCGGCGCACAGGGAAAGTTGCAGAACCCTTGGGTTTACCTTTTGGGCAATTTTTGTTTCCACCTCAAAACGAAATGCAATGCAGGGCAAAACATCCAACACACAGAGCCAGCTTAAGATCATGGTGCACCCATCTTGGCTCAACACCGAGTTTTTTTGTAGGGTTTTTCCGCCCCAATAACTTCTGGGTACCAAAAAAGGACGAAGGGCCCCCGGCGGGCTGCACTCCAAGGGGTTTTTGTCCCTGCCCACACCAGGTAAATTTTGAGGGGGCCCTTCAAAAATTGGGGAGAAATACAGAAAAAAGCTCCGGCTTCCACAGATAATGTGGATCGTTTGATTTTCTCAAGATGAATCGGCAGGATCTCTGAAATGTTGGGGCCCCATTGCTGGTCACCATTAGTTCCCGGGTCTACATCACATTCCCTTCAAACAAAAATGGGGCCTCTTTAAAAATGTTTTTTTAAAAAAGACATTTTTACTGCAAATTTTTTTTCTCTTTTCCCAACATTTATTTTGATGGTTTTCGTGAAGGGGACTGTAAAAGACACAAGGGTTTTATGACAACCCGTATTCCATTTTCTCACTTTTTCTTTTGAATTTTTTTGCATTTTCAATGTTTTTTAGGTCATGTGCTGAGAAGTCATATTTAAATTTTTTGGGGTCAAGTAGCTGTGAATACAGAATAAACATGGTCCTTTGGGAAAAGAAAGTGGCATTTAAGTGGCATTTTTCCCCCACAATTTTTAAAAATAAAGGGGGTGAGAAAGTCATATTTAATTTTTTTTGGGGTCCATGTAAAACTTGAGAAAATAACAAAAAATCATGGGCCTTTTTAACGAAAGTGGCTTCTAAGTGAATTTTTTCCCCTCCCAAATTTTTTTTGTGGCTGGAAGTCATATTTATAACTTTTTTTTTTGGGGCATGTCGTGAGAAAAGCAAAATCTGGGCCTTTGGAACAAAATGTGGCTTCTAAGTGCATTTCCCCTCACAAATTTTTAACAGTGGCTGAGAAGCATTTTTTTAATTTTTTTGGGGTCATGCTGCTTGAAAAGCGCAATACTACCGGGCCCATTTAAAAAATGTTTTTTTCTAACAGAATTTGTTCTTCACAATTGTCCAAAATGGTCAAAGGGGCATGCTTTTAATTTTTGGGGGGAAATTTTTTTTTTTGAAATGCAGCTTACTGTTACGGATGTGGTAGTTTATCCCCGGACCACCCAAGCGAAAAGAAGCCCGCCAGGGGAACAAAACTAAGTAGGTCCCGGTTTTTACCAGGCCCGCCTCAAAGCGGGGAGGACTTCTCGGCGGATTACCCAGGTCCCCCCTGATGGGACTGCTTGCGGTGGGACCGAGGGGTTTCGGGGAAAAAAATCTGAAGAGGGGGCGAGTCGGGAAGGGAAAGGTCAGGGCAGGCACAAAGGTTCGTGGCAAGGGACGGAGCAGAAAGGGACGGGACACGAAACGGGACAAGACCTTTAGGAATGCTTCCTCCTTAGGCACAAGGCACTATCGATTCGGCAAAAGGGCTGGGGGAAGGCAGGGCTGAAAAAGGGACCGTGCCCGTGAAAGCCCGGGCAGGGGCCAGGGGCTTTTGGACGGGGAAAAGGGTTCCCCAGAGTTTTCCCTGTCCGCGGCCAGCGTCGGGCCGCGGGAAACCCCCCCCAGCAGGGGGTGCGCGGCGTTTGGGTGTGCCGCACCCCACAAGTTCGCGACACCCTTAACAAATACTACGGTCCTATTTTAAAAAATTTTTTTTCAACAACATTTTTTCTTTACAATTTCAAAGTGGGTCAAGGGTTTTATGGTGCTGTCAGAAAAAAGGGAAAAGGAGGACACGTAAATGGACACAAATGCAAAATGCTTGTTTTTCAAAACTTTAACATAGCTACAATCCCGATTGAGACAACCCATTTAAACTTTAAAAAAGAGAAAAAAAAGACATGGTGGGATTCCATCCTTTTTTAAAAATGTTTTTCTATAATTAAACTAAAAAAACTTGCATGACAAAAAAGCTGGGGAAAAAAAATTCCTCCGAATTGTACAAGGGGGGTACAAAAACTTTACCAGATGTAGGTTATTCAAGGACATGGATATGGGTTTACGGGCAGAGAACAAAGTACAGAGACAAATTTTTCCAGCAGTTGATAAAATAAGCAAAAGAAAGCCCCGAAAAAGGGGCCCCGGGGGAAAAGGGCGTAAAACCCCCAATATTTCCCGTGAAGCCAAATTTTCCCCACCATACGGAGGGGCAACGCTACCCGGACGGGGCATATATGTCCATTTAAACTAAAATGGTTGGTTTTAAAGACCCTTTTTTCCCCGGGAAATTTTTTTTCTGGGGGCACAGGTTTTTGGGGTCATGCGTGGCCAGGAAGGTAAAGCAAAAGTCCTGAAAATAAAATGGTGGGGAAAGACTCCCTTTTTTCCGGGACTTTTTAATCTGGGGTCATGCAGGTTTGGGGCCTTCTGTGGCCCAGACAGGGACAGTATATGTCCAGGAAACTAAAATGGTGGTGAAGACCCCTTTTTCCGGCACTTTTGAATCTGGGGTCATGCAGTTTGGGGCTCATGCGTGGGCCCCGGGCATATATTCAATTCCATGAAACAAAATTGGGGGTTGAAAGCTCCTTTTTCCGGCACTTTTGAATTGGGTCAACCTTTTTAAAGGGCATTTTCGGTACAGGCAGATTAGGAAAGTCCATTAAACTAAAAGGTGGTGAAAGACTCCTTTTCCGGCACTTTTTAAAAAGTGGGGGTCGGGAGGTTTTGGGGCCCGCGTGGCCCCCGAATTAATCAATTCCGTTTAAT
This sequence comes from Phyllomedusa bahiana, assembly GCA_025379985.1. Lineage (NCBI taxonomy): Eukaryota > Metazoa > Chordata > Amphibia > Anura > Hylidae > Phyllomedusa > Phyllomedusa bahiana. Next base: position 25,092 of record JAODAL010047536.1, read on the forward strand.
AAAATGGTGGTGAAAGACTCCTTTTTCCCCACTTTTATTCGGGGTCATGCAGGTTTGGGGGTCATCGCGTCCAGGACGGATATTCAATGTCCATTCAAAAGAGATGGTTCAAACATACGCCTTTGGACTTTTTAATTTTGGGGGAGCAGGTTTTTAAGGTCATCGTGGTTTCAAGACAGTATGAATGGTCTGTGAGTTTTTTTTTTGGCTTTTAAAACCAAGTGTGTTGCCTAAAATGTAGCACGATCCATTTGACTGTTGTGGATGTTAATTTCCCCTTCTCCAGCCCTGTTTGGGGGTAAGAATGAATGTTGTTGCTCCCCATAGATTTAATGGTCACGCCATAATCCCCCTTCAAATATCGACTATCTTGCGATGATGGTACTACGACCGACCGATGTCGATGGGCCCAAAGCAATTTTTCCCAAAACTATTTGGGAAAAATGCAACCAATAAAAGTTTTTTCCGGTGGGCTTTGTCCTACATGGGAAAGCGACCCATAACCCCCGTGACATGTGTCTGTGCATCGATGGGGCAAATATCTTGAAACCCCAGCCTTTTTTTGGGGAGGCCTTCCCCAACTTTTTGAATTTATAAAATTCCCAAAACCCCACCCCAAGGGAAATTTTAGACCTTTTAAACAGGGCCACCCTCTCTTAACAGCATGTTTAGTTGGATGCTCCTATTTCTCCCGAAGAAATTCAGACGGCCATCGCGTCATTTAAAAATGCTGAATCCCCAGGAACAGATGGATTGCCCATTGATTTTTTTAAAAAGGATCCGGTCTTTTTTAACTTGATGATACTTAGGCTGTTTAATGAGGCAAACAACGCTTCTTGTCTTCCTACCTCGATGCCCGAGGCACTAGTTGTAGTATTTCCCAAGCCAGGTAGGGACCCTGGATTATGTTCATCATATAGGTCAATTTCTTTATTGCAGACGGATGTTAAGATACTGGCCAAAGTCTATGCCATGGGTCTTAATTCTGTCATTCTCTCCCTTGTCAATGTCGATCAAATTGGATTCATGCCTTGGAAACATACAGCCATGAATCTACGTCGGCTCTTCATGAATATGCAGGCTTCCCATTCCAATGCAGGTACTAGGATATTGGTGTCTTTAGATAGAAATATAGACTTAGGGCCATATGTATGAAAACTGCCCTAGGTCTAAAGCTCACTTTGTTGCCCATAGAAACCAATCAGAAAACCCCTTTCATTTAAATATGTGCTCGGGAAAAAAATTAAAAGGGCGCTCTGATTTGTTGCTATGGGCAACAAAGTGAGCTTTAGACCTAGACAGTTTTCATACATGTGGCCCTAAGTCTACGCTGATTATGCCCTGTTGCAAGATGCCTACACCTCACTTCCCAGAGCTTTGTTTGTAGTTACTACATTTGGACAGTACTCCGGTATGCAGGTTAACATTGACAAATCCCGTCTAATGCCTTTAGACTTTTTTGCCCCCTCGAGGCAAGCCTTAACTTTGCCATTGCAGTGGTCCTCTGAAATCAGCTATTTGGGCATCAACATATCTAGGTCCCTGTCAGAGTTCCTCGATTAATATTATAGAAACAGAGAAGTGGAATATATGGAGCATTTGGGGCATCAAAATAATAAGAGGTTTTCCTTGTCATCTCCTCCATCCATCTTTTGTAGTGTGGATTTTGACCAATTGATGGCCAGTCTGGAGTATTACTCAAAGGTGCTAATGACCAGCAAGACAAAGCAAAGCATTATCAGCCATTTTTGCCATTTTTTCTTGCTCCTCTTATATCCAACAAAACTAACATCACCACTAGTCAAAACTGCTAAGGGCTCAATAGACAGGCTGGAAAGGGGAGAGCAGACAGCACCGTCTGCGAGGCTGGAATGAGTCTATTGTAGTCACTGATGCATAGTCTAGCAGTTGCTTCCTTTATATAATAACTATATCCAAGAAGAAAAAAAAATGAGAACCAAATATTTTCAGAGCTACTGTCAAATATTCCTACTCCATCTATTGAGCTGGTGACTGTTACAATCAACAGAGCAATGGTCAGCGGTGTTATGTGCAATGGGCAGCTAAGCTTCTATGACATGTTTATTGTCTCTTGTGTTTTTTCTCTAGGCCGGGTGCTTTGAGAATCGTGCTGATCAGTGCGTACTCCCGAAGCACGGGGGGCCGGCAGACCACCGGCCCCATTGACATGCATTACTCGCGGCGATTAATAATAATAATTTACATGTCACTTATCTCCCCGGGTGTACAATACGATTGTGTTGTACACGCGGGGTGAGGAGGTGTAATCCATTATTCTCTAGGAGAGCTATGGATTACCATAATTGCGGCGTGCATCTCGCCGCATATTAAGTGAAAATTACGTCGTGTGAACATACGCATAGAGTGGCTGCATGGCAACTGCTCATATGCTTTGCATATCAGCTTTCCATGTGGCACAGTCTTAACAATCTTAACATCAGTGGGTAAAAGGGAGAGGACTGTGTAATGGATGGCTAGGAAGCAGATCCCCTGAACCACCATAAGCGGTCGGAGGGAGCAGAGTCTAAGTAGCCTCCTGGTTTTCATCAGAGCCCGCCGCAAGGCAAGTTGGACACCTGAGGCGGGAGACTACCAGGACGCTACCCATGACATGACTAGCTTGCGGTGGCAGCCGGGATGCAGCGTGGTACAGAATCAGCATGCAAAATCGTAGTCGAGGACAGGCAGAATAGTTAGGGCAGGAAGCAGGCAAATGTGATCAGTGAACGGAGGCAAGAGTCATAATACATGACAAAACAGCAACACTAAAGGAATGCTTTCTCTATGACTCAGGGTAAAATAGAACTGGCAAGGCAGGAAGGAAGTGGCTGTTCATTTCTATAAAATTCCACAGGATCCAGTGGTTAAATAGATGTGCTCGGAACACTATCTTGAAATATCATACATAAAAGCTTTAGGTAATCTGGCACCATCAGTTAAAATTCCTCTCAACTTTATTTCATATCCATAGGTAATAGAAAAAGTGACAAATAATTAGTGCCAAAAAAATAGCACACAGCACGTGTATACGTTTCAGACAGAAAAAGTCCTTGCTCACACCATAGTGGTATGGTTATGCACGTGTATTTAAAAACAGAATAACATGGTTGTTTGCTAATGGTATTAGTTATTGGTATAACTATTTTAAGCTTTCACTCACGCTTGGATACCATCTTGGACAGTTCTTGGGTCTGTAGCTTATGGGATCGCCGTTTTGAGTGAAACAGAAATGGTACTCCGACACAGGGCTGTCATTTCAAACTGGCCTCAGTCAGTTTTATTCCTCAGGCAAGGTTAGTACAAATGCAACAAAACCTAAACAAAAAACCTAGGCCTGTCTGGCCACTACCTAGGCACAGGTACCGTCCCTCTCTATATAGGGTCTGGACCTAATGTCCAGCATCCAAAACCACTTTGGTCAGTCTCCTATTGATCACTTCTGGCTTCCTTCAAGCCTGGGGGCAAGAGCCTTCCTCTCTCTGGCTCCACTGTTGCTCGAAAACTCTGGCAGCAAATCTCTCACTTTGCTAAGTTTCTCCTTCTCAGGTAACCTCAGACATTTCTGTTTCTGAGGTAGTTAGGTTGAAACATAAGTTGTTATGGTTCCAGCTATGTCTATTTTTTTAGGATGTTTTTATGATGGATTTTAAACCATGGGTGTGCCTATCATTTCTCCACTTATAGACCGCATTTTCATTATAGTCTTTGTGATCTCTCTCAAATTTTGTTTTTTTGTTTCCCTTATTTTATTCAGATTTTATTGTGTTTTCACATCCAATGCTTCTAATTTTTAATATCCATATATTCTTTTGTTTTTTCTTGCACAGAAGCAATTTCTACTTTTATTTTTTCCAAATCAATGGTGATGGTGCCTATTATCCCTTATGATTATAGGCCAGAATTTATACTGTCAGTGCCCAGCGATTATCCAATTAACGGGTTGCTAGCCCATTAAATGTTACTGACAGGGCCGCCATCAGAAATTTTGGCACCACATACAGCTGGAACGTCTGCCCCCCCACCCTCCCCGGCCGACCCTGGTCCGAATCCCTTCCAATCAATGAGTTAGTAGCACTACCCTCTAATAGTTTTCTTGACAAAATCTCCTTAACCTCAAAGATGTCAGAGGAATCGGCTTCAGGCATCGGAGACACATCTTTTTAGGAGCATCTTTTTTAAGGACCATTGGCTTGAGGATCGTGATGTGGAAGGACCTTGAGATGTGCATAGAGGGAGGCAGGTGTAACTTGTAGGCCACTGGATTGATGTGCTGTAGAACTTCAAATAGACCCAGGAATTACAGACCCAGCTAGTAGCTAGGTATCGAGATGAACTTTTGTTATTGACCAAATGCTTACTTTCCACCATAATTTGCAAAAAATATCTTTCCAAATCAGACAATGTGATTTTCTGCATTTGTTTTCTCATTTTGTCTCTCATAGTTGAGGTCCACTTATGATGTCAGTTACAGGCCTCTCTCATCTTTTTAAGTGGGAGAATTTGCACAATTGGTGGCTGACTAAATACTTATACCTAAATATCTATGTATGTATATATATATATATATATATATATACAGGGGCGTTTTTCTAGGGTTCCTAAAACACCGGTGGCTCGGGCCCCTTTTTGTTTTTTTTGGGTAGGGCTGGGTTCACAGGGGAATTTTTTTGCGCCTCATTGGAACTGTGGATGTTTTTTTACAAGAAAAG
>JAODAL010047537.1:0-29820 GCA_025379985.1 Phyllomedusa bahiana
TGCCGAGTCCTAAGGGCCCTTGGGCTGCCGGAGTGGAACGCCTTCCCCCCGAACTGTACGTGCCGACTGAGAACTGGGACGACGAGGAGGATGTCCTAGTGGAACTCCGGTGCCGGAGGAGCCACCTATGCCAGCGCTAGGACGGGGGCGTGGCAGAGAAGCAATTCAGAAGCGGTCACCAGGGCCAGAGCCCACCATCAGTGTAAACGCCCCTGAAATCCATCGTAAATACCCGGTGTGGTGACGGTCGTAGCCGGCCCTTCAGGAGTGTCTCCCCCCCCCAAACAGGACAGTAGGTCCCCGAGTTGGGCGTGGACAGGCCTTTGCGAGAACCCATGAGCTGCTAAGGAGGGTCCTGGAGGCTCAGTGGGGACCGCTGGGCCTGGAGCAGCAGGAGCTGGCGGACAGCTTGGGAGAACGGCAGGAGCCGCGGGCAGAAAATGTAAGCTGCCTGTATGCCGGTGCTGTTCCCACCATTCCGGGGGAGGGGGTTCCCCTTTGTTTTGCAGGGCCAAGGACTTGTGTTTGTGAGCTAAAGACGCTGAAACCTTGCCCTGAGTTTATCCACTGCGGAGGGGTTGTGTTTAAAAGTGTTGATGGGGTCCAAGGACTGTGCTAAAAGGGATGCTGAACCTTACCCCTTTGGGGTTTACTATTATTTACTATTATGCTAAAATGTTTGTTGATTGCACAGGGTAAAAAACCAAATGTTATTTGCACTGCAAAATTTGTGTGTGTGTGGGTTTGAAAGTTGTGAATCCGAGGACGTATTCAGTTAAAGAACGGGTGAGATGTGTAAAAGCTTTAGTAATCTTTATTTGGAAAGTAGTATGTGTACTATAGAGATTTAGGTATAGTAATAATAGGAAAGTTAGATTCAGCAGGCTATAGGTTAACATTAAGGTTTCTTTCCCCAGTTGTAGTCTGCCCGGTAACAGTAGCGTCATACCCTCACCCAAATAGGGAGCTGAGTCTCTGTGGAGCAGAAGGGGGGCTAGCTGCCAGCAGCGGGGGATTCAATAGATATTTTAGTTAGACATGTAGTAAGTTTAGGAGAAGGCTGCTGAGATTGCCCGAAAGAATCTCATCATCCCGGCTGGGAATGAGAGGGGGCAGATTCGCATGGAAGGACAAAAAGCAAGCCTGAGAGAATAAGGACTTGTATATAGTTATCTGTTATCAGCAAGCAAGTCGGGAGGGAGCCAGGGCAGAACTTTGCCCTCTGGCCGGAGCGCATTGGAGAAGGGGCAAGAAGCCTCAAACGCAGCAGGACGGAGTTTGGTAGCCCCTGGCTGAGGTGGAAGAGCCACTGAAGGACAGTCAGGTTAGAGCAGTGAGGCTGGCATGGAGGAAGCCCCCTCGGGTACTGTCAGGGTAGAGCAGTGAGGTTGGCATGGAGGAAGCCCCCTCGGGTACTGCCGGCGGGGGGTGAATGGTTCCCAAAATGTTTGAATCTCAATGCGGATGACTGGATTGTTCTGCAATTGTCGTTGCTGGAGGAAGAAAAGAAGTAAAGCCTCAGTTCTCCCGGTCAGAAGTGGGCCCTTTTCTTTTGTCTTTATTTGTATGCCGGTACTCAGAGTCCCACATCGGGCTCTCCCCGCAATACAAAAAAAGAATCTGAGGGGGGTTTTTCTTGTCCTCGCCCCCTTCTTTCACCCCTTCCCTTTTTTAGGTGGCCCCCTTGCTGGGTCAGTGGGCTTTCCCGCAAATAAAACCCGATTTTTGGGGGGGCCCGCCAAAATGTTGGGTTTGGAGTAAGTGGCCCCCGTTCCCTTTAGGAAAAGGAACTTTTTGCTATTAGAAAAGGGGGGGGCCAAAATTTTCTGCGAGGAAAAAGGTACAAATTTTCTGCAAGTAAAAAAAAAGAAGGGGTTTTGGTTTTTTGGGAAAAAAGTGATGCGGCTGAGGGGAGGATTTTAGGGCCCCCCCTCTTGCCAAAAATCCTTTCAGGTTTAATGGACCCCTGTCCCAGGGGGGACCCCCCGGTTTAGGGAAAGGGGACCCCCAGGCCCCCAAAAATTTTTTTGGGGTTTAAGGTCTTTGGGTTATAGAAGCCCTCCTGGAAAGGAAAAAGACAAGCTTGTAGAACTATCACAAAAAAAATAATTTTTTTCCCCACCTTTTTACAGGGTACGGGGCATTTTTCCTCTTCTCCTGTCCCCAGGGGACCACCAAACTGGTTCATGTAGCCGCGGCCAATTTAAGTGGTCACCGGAAGGTTTCCTGGAAAGGGGCGAGGTAGGAAAAAAATTCCCCTTTTATTTTCCCTCTTAACTGTCTATGATTGTTTTCCCGTTATGGGGCAACTTTCACAAACGAACTGGGGGAAACCCCAAAAGTTTAGACCCAAACCCTGGAGACACTTTTAGCTGGACCACATGGACCTGTTCCTCCCTAAAACTGGGGCCTTTTTTTTCTCAAAGTGAGTCCGTGACCCGGTTTATTTGTTTTTCTTAAAAATTTTCAATCTGCCCATCCCATCTATTTTTTCTATCTCCCTATCTATCCATTGATCTATCTATTTTATTTAGCTATCTTTTTTATTTATCTTTCCTTCTGTTTTATCTATTCAAAATCTTTCTTCTTTCCCCCTTTATCTTCTTCTAAACTATTTCTATCTTTTAATATTATTTATTTTTTCCTATTTCTATATATCTATTTAAACTATCCAATTCTTATTACTTTTCCTATCAGAATTTTTTAAATCTACCAAAATTTTAATCCAAAACTATCTACCCTTCTATCTATTCATATTTTTCCCCTTAGCAACCCTATCTATTATCTATCTATCTTTTTTCCATACAATCTATCATCTATCTATCTATCTATCTATCTATTATTATTCCAAAATCTTTTATCAAATTTTGTCTTTTATATCTTTTCCTCAAAATCCGGGGGCGAAAAACTAGAGAAGCCGGGGCCCCCAAAGCAAATTTTTTGGATGCCCCCCCCCCCTCCCTGACCACGCCCAAATGTACCGGGGGACATGCTGTTAGATAATGTAGTAATAAAAAGGGGCAAAAAAACCTCCCCCTATATCTAAACCATTATATGCCCCAAAAACAAATCCCACTATCCCAAAAAACCAATAAAAAAAAATAACATATTTTAAAAATTTGGACCTGTTTAAACCCGAAAAACCCAGGGACCAAAAAATTTAAAAGCACATAGTGACTAAATTAATACCCCTTACCATAAACTGTTTCAGTTACAAAGACCAATACTGGTTTTAAAAATTTAAATAATATTTTTAAATTTAATTAGTGCCCAAATTTTAGGGGTTTTTTTTTTTTTATACCAGTGTACACAGGCTCGCAGACTGTATAAAAAACCACCATACAGTGCCCCATATAGGGGTAGACCCCCCAAGGTACACAGGTTTTCCCCCGGGACTGAAATTTTTCCCCCCATACAGTACATTTTAATTTGGTAGACCCCATGTCCCACAGGGGCTTTTGCAGACGTATTTTTAACCCCCATACAGTGACCATAAAGTGGTAGATAAGGTACAAAAGGCTCTCCCGGGGACTGTATATTCCCTTCCTTTACGGGGACCAATTAAAAGGGGGTAGGACACCAGTGTAAACAGGCTTTCCCAGACTGTATTTTACCTCCCATACGGGGTTGGGGACATATAGGGGTTTTGGACCCCCAGTGTACAAAGGCTCTGCAACGGGTATTTACCTCCTTTTTCGGGGACCTTAAAGTGGTAGCCCGCGGGTTTTAAAACAGCCTGGCGGGACATATAAGTATTACAGAGCATTTTACATTTTTGGGGACTCACGGGTTTAAAGGGTTTTCTCTGACGGATCTTTGGATTTTTCCCTTTTTGTTCCCCTGGGTCCGGGTTCCCCCAAACCATGATGACTTTCCCCCGGCCATTTGCCCCTGCAGATTTAAAAAACACAAATATTTTTAGAAACCGGGGACTTTTCCGGGCAACCTTCCCCCCCGGGGCTTAAGGGGGGTCCTTTTTGGCAGGGGGGGTTTTAAGAAAAGGATTTTATGGGGCCCCAAATAGGCAAGGTTTAGATGGGCCAAATGAGTCCCCCATATAGGCGGGCAGGGTTTGGGTTTACCTAAAGGGAAACCCTTTTCCCCAGGTAACAGGGGTTTTTTAGGTGACTATGGGGGGAATTAGTTGGGTTTTAAAGGAGCAAAAAGGGGCCCAAAAATAGTGGGCCCAGGCCGGGGTTTTGGGGGGGGGGTTTTAAGGCAGGTTTGGGGGGGTTTTATATGGGGGGCATGGGGGGGTTGTAGGGGGAGGTTTAATGGGGGCGGGTTTAGGCAGGCATAGGGGGGGCCTTTTTAAAAGACAGGATTAGGGAAATTGGGGGATAGCAGGCGGGGAAATATAGGGGGCTTTTATGGGAAAGGCCCGGCATATAAGGGCTGTTTACGGGCATATGGGGGGAAAAAGGCAGGCATATGGGGGGGTATGGGGGCAGGCTTTTTGGGGGGGATAGGCAGGCAAAAGGGGGGTGAAAAGGCGGGCATATGAGAGGGTATAGGCGGGCCCATATGAGGGGGTATAGGGCAGGAAAAAGGGGGGGTTTAATAGGCAGGAATGGGGGAAAGGCGGGAAATTTGGGGGGTATAGGCAGGATAGGGGGGGCATAGTTTGGGAAATGGGGGTAATAGGCGGGGCATTTTGGGGGGTATAGGAAAGGAAAATTTTTGAGGGGGTTTATGGGCAGGCTTTAGGGGGGTATAGGCAGGAAAAGGGGGGGGAATAGGAAAGGCCCATATGGGGGGGTAAGGCCGGCAAAATGGGGTAGGAAAAATAAAAAATTTTCATTTAAACTAAACCTGGGTTAAACGTTTCCCCCCGAGGGGGCCGCTTGCTCCTGCCCGGGCCTGCTCTCCCTGCGGGCCCGGGGGGTAAAGGGGACCCCACCCCCCCGCGCCCACTGAACCCCCAGGCCCCGGGGCGGGGGGAAGTAGAAAGAGGGGAAAGCATGGGGCACCCCGTACTGCTAGCCCCAAACCAGCGCTTTTCTCTGAACCTCGGGCCGGGGGGCTAGGGGTTCAGATTTAGTTTTCGGGCCGGGCCCCGCAGCTCCCCCCCCCGCGGGTGAACTTTTAAAGGGTTCACGCCCGGGCCCAAAAAGGGGGGCTTTAAAACCGGGGGTAGCGGATGCGGGAGCAGCCCGCCCCGGGGCCCCCCCAAGCGCACGGGCCCCGTAGCAAAATGCTACCCCGGGTTTCCCCGGTAGTTACTCCCCTGCTATATCTATCTATTCCAAAATCTATCTATCTACGTCTAAACTATCTTTTATCTCTATCTATCTTTTCTATCCTTTTCTATCTACTATCTTTTCTATTTTAATCTTTCTCATATCCACAAACTAATTTTTATTTTTCTCTTAAAATCTATTATTCCTTTTTACTATTATCTATTATCTTTTCTAACCCATCTAAACTATTCTATCTATCTATCATTCAAAAAACTTGGGTTTTAGACTTCCCCGGGCCCCCTCCCCAGGGGTAATGCATTGTTTTTATTTCCCAGGTGGAGAAAATTTTTATTCCTAGGGATGAAAATGGGGGAAACCTTTTCCCTTTGGCACCAGTACAGATTGTGCGGCCCTTTTGGGGGTGGGTGATTGGCTTTGCTGGAAATTTCTTTATTTTTTGATGGAAAAAATGTTTAAAACATCAAAAACCTACCATTTAGGGGCTTGCACAGGGTTGGATGACTGGGATTTTGGCCCTACATCTCATACCACTATAATGGGGGGGTCAGCTGGCCCCAAAATGACCTCTTCATTTTGATTAAATGGCCCCCTTTTTGGAAATTGGGGAAACCTGATTGGGTGGGGGCTAAAGGGGCTTTTCCTTCCAACCTTTCCACGTTAAACTTTTGAATAACAAACAAAATCCCCCTGGTGGGTGTGTGGGGGGTGGTGGGGGGGGTGGGGGCTTTCTAACCCATAAAAAAAGGACCACGCTCTGCAACCAGTGTCCTTCATCCACAGGCCATGGAGAAATTGTAAAAAATGGGCCCCCAAATGGGCAAATCTATCGGAGTGTCCAAAATTTTAAAAAATCGCCGCTGGAAAAAGATTTTTGAAACAAGGGCCCGGACTTTAAAAATTTTAAGGGGGGTGGTGAACCCGGTAATCCCAAGGAAAACTTGTAGCTGGATGCAAACATTTGTGTCCATTTAATTTCGGGACCTGATACATTGTTACAAATCTCATGGCCGGACATAGAGTTGTATCCAAAAAATTCTGTCTGTAGTCACCACTAGGGGGAGCTCTCCGCATACTGTCTTATTACTGAATGTAATGTATACACCACTAGGGGGAGCTCTCCGCATACTGTCTTATTACTGAATGTAATGTATACACTGTATGCAGCAGGCTCCTAAGACCTCTCTGGTGGTGGCTCGGCCAGACATAATTATTTCTTGTAACTTTTTGTCTCTTGTTTCCTATTTGGTAGGTGGAATGTCACCCATACCTGAACCAGAGCAAACTACTGGAGTACTGCAGATCTAAGGACATCCTGCTTGCTGGGTACAGTGTACTGGGGTCCCACAGGCACAAGCACTGGTATGTTCTGGTCAATCGCTGGTTTTTGAAAGCAGGTTGTGATCATCACCATGATCCAGGATTCATAGATTATCATAAAAACCAATTCCAGTAGTGGGATGGAGGCAGCTCTCATTTGGCCCAGTGCTCAGTTTCCCAATAAAGGAGAGGCTGCACCCTAGACAGCTGCCTCTTGTGCCGATCCAGTGTTGGTTGTAATAAAGACATACATTCATATGCATTTCATATACAATCTAGTGCAATGGACTTCAAAGGGAGCGATGGTTCTATTCAAAAAACATCTAAAGGTGTCATGGGTGCGTTAACAGGGGCAGGACTATTTGTTTTGAGAATTTTATATTTGGCCATGTAGGGCCATACAGAGTTGAGTCACATTATTTTTATTTTTGCTTTTTTGCATGCTATGTGAATAGATGTCAAATTTAAGGTGCAGCTTTCTGTCCACCTGAGTGGAGAGAATGTTATTGGTTACCAAACATCAGCTGCACGCTGGGTATTTTTCCTTTAAGTTGCATTGGGCCCGGCTGTGATGCGACTATTGCTGTGTTCAGTATCATATCTCAGCTTTTATTACGCGCAGTGAGCATGGCATGTTTCTGTTTTTTCTTCTGAGGTAATTTTTTTCCCCTTTTTCTGTCTATTTTCTCCATTATTATGACCTCAGCAGCTAATATCCACCAGCATCACAGCATAGACAGCAGGTAGACGGCGATGGAGTGACTCAATAAGGTCCTGGTAGGTTGTAACACGCTATATGAGTGCTGAATGTATGCCAACCCGCTGTGGAGGGGTCCCATAGAGCCAACACACACCAATCCATGGGCTCCCACAGTGCTGGTAGGGTCCATAGTGTCATCAACACCACATCCGGGGCTCCTCACACAGCTGCTGGAGAGATCCATAAAAGAGCCAACACCAATCTCCATCAAGGGGCCTCCTCCACCAAGAGCTTGTGGAGAGACCCATAGTGCCAACACTACCATCCCAGGGCTCCACAGACTGCTGTGGGGGGGACCAGCAGAGCCAAAACCACCTCGTCCAGGGGCTCCCACAGCTGGTGAGGGTCCCATAGAGCCAACAGCACCATCCTGGGGCTTCCACAGCTTATGAAGGGTCCATAGAGAGCCAACACCAACTCCAGGGGCCCACAGCTGATTGGAGGGTCCATAGAGCCAACCACCACTAATCCATGGGCTCCCTACAGCTGTCATGGAGGGTCCATAGCAGTCAACTCAAACCTTCCAGGTGCTCCCACAGCTGTGGAGTGACCATAGAGCCACACTACCATCAAGGTGGGCTCCACAGCCTGCTGGAGGTGACACACAGAGCCCAAAACCATCAATCCAGTGGCTCCCAAAGCTGCTGGAGATTGGTCAATATGACGCACAACAGCACCATCCAAGCGGGCTCTCACAGTCTTCTGAAGGGTCATTACAGAGCCACACCAAACTCATAAACGGCCGGCTCCCCGCAAGCTGCTGAGGGTCCATAGAGCCAAACACACCATCTCGAGGGCTCCCACACTGCTGGAGGGTCCATAGAGCAACACCTCCATACCAGGGGCTTCTCACAGCTTGCTGCCAGGTCCATAGGCTCCAAACCACATCCTGGGGCCCACCAGCTGCTGGAGGGTCCAAAGAGCCAACACCACAGCCATCCAGGGGCTCCCACATGCTGGCCAGAGGGCCATAGTAGCACAACACCATCCATAAGGGGGCCCCACACATGCTGGAGGGTCCATAGAGCCCAACACAACTATTCCGCAGGGGCTACACCAGCTGCTGGAGGGACCATGAGAGCAAGCAACACCACCATACGGGGCCCACCCTGCTGGAGGGTCCATAGCAGCCATCACCTACCATTCCAGGGGCTCCCCACAGCTGCTGGAGGTCCATAGAGCCAACACTTACATCCAGAGGGCTCACACAGCTGCTGGAGGGCCTCATAGAGCAATAACACTACCATGCCAGAGGGCCCAACAGCTGTGGAGAGTCCATAGAGCCAACATCTACCTCACAGGGGCTCCCCAGCTGCTGGAGGGACCATAGAGCCAACCACCACCCAACTCCCTAGGGGGCCACTAGCTGCTGGAGAGGTCACATTGAGCCACACCACATCCAGGGGATCCCACTCACGCTGCTGGATGGGGTCCATAGAGCCAACACCACCATTCCAGTGGGCTTCTCCACAGCTGCTGGAGGAGCCGGTCGCATAGGCCAACACCACCATCCAGGGGCCCCTACAGTCTGTGGAGGTCCATAGAGCAACAACCACAATCCAGAGGCTTCCACAGCTGTGGAGGGTCCATAGAGCCAAACACCTCATACAGGGGCTCCACAGCTGCTGGAGGATCCATAGAGCCAACACCACCATCCAGGGGTTCATAGAGGCAACAGCACCATCCATACTTGCTCAATTGGAGTCAAGTCCGGGGGAATTAGGGTGTTGGGTACTTGGAAGTCTTGGTCATGCTCTTCCAACCAATGTCGGACATTGATAGCCATGTGACAAGTCGGATTGCCTTGCTGGAAGATCCCATACGGCCAAGAGGAGACAAACAGCTCGAGGGGTGTACGTGATCTGCAAGGAGGGATTCATACCAAATTTGGGTGAGAGCTCTTTCCACATGGATGAGTGGCCCAGAGGGGTGCCCAGAAAAAATACCCAAGCAATGGTTGCAGGTTCTCTGATGTTTCTCGCCTGACATGTCAACATCCATCTGTTTGATGAAGCAGAAAATTTGACTAATCAGAAAAGATAACCCTTAGCCAATCAGTGGAGATCCAATTGAAGCCCCATACCCAGTAGGGTTACAGTGGTGCCAGTATATCATCCATTTTGCTTCCAGGGGGCCCCATACACAGATTGGGTTAGCCAGTTGGGTGCTAAGAGTGACGCATTCCGTCTTCACTGGGGTCCCTAGACCAGTAGGGTTAGCAGCAGGTGCAAGTGACTTTCTGTCTGATCTGTGGCCCTAATCTTACTGCGTAGGGTTAGCAGAGGTGCAGCAGTGACATCCGTCTTTCTCTGGGGTCGCCCATACACTGTAGGGTTGCAGAGGTTGCAGTGACATCCGTTCTGCTCGGGGCCCCATACACAGTGGCGTTCAGCAAGATTGCCAATGACATCGGTCAGCTCGGTAGCCCCATCACACAGTAGGGTTAGCAGAGGTGCAGTGAAATCTGTCTGGTCCAGGCCCCCTTACATCAGTAGGGTCTAGCAGAGGTGACGGTGACATCCGCCTGTTGCTCCGGCGAGACCAATACGACACAAGTAGGGTTAGCAGAGGTGCGGTGACATCAGTCTGCTCCGCGCGAGGCCTTACGCCTGTAGGGTTTGCAAGGTGCTGCGAGTGGACATCCGTTTCTTCTTGGGGTCCCATACGCAAGTAGGGTTAGCAGGAGGTGCAACGGATGACCATCCTATATGCTCCGGGACCACATACCACAGTAGGGGTTGTAGCAAGGTGCAGTGACATCTCCCACATCTGGCTCCGGGCCCCTATACCACAGTGCGGTTGTGACAGCGGTTGCAGTGACTATTGTCTGCTCCCGGCGGCCCATACACAGTAGGGTTAGCTGAGGTTTTCTCAGTGACATCCATCTTCTCAAGGGCCCCATACACAGTAGGGTTAGCAGAGGTGCAGTGACTCATGTGTCTGCTCCGGGCACCATACACAATTAGGGTTAGCAGAGGCTGCTCGCACGTGTCATCTAGTCTGGCTAGCGGCGGCCCCATTTTACACAGTAGGGTTAGCAGAGGTTGCAGTGAAATCTATCTTGTTCTGCCTGCGGGCCCCATACAACAGTAGGGTTTGCAGATGGTGCAGTGGGACATCCATCCTGCTCCGGGCTCATACGCACAGTAGGGGTTAGCAGAGGTTGCCACGTGACATTCCTTGCTCTGGGGCCCCATACACAGTAAGAGGGTTACCAGAGGATGCAGGGACATCTGTCTGCGTCCGGGAGCCCCATACACCCAGTAGAGTTAGAGAGTGCGTGTGGACATCAGTTGCTCCGGGCCCATTACACAGGAGGGTTAGCAGAGGTGCAGTGACATCCCTCTGATCCGGGGCCCACATACCAACAGTAGGGTTAGCAGAGGTGCAGTGCACATCCGTCTGCTCCAGGCCCATCACATGTAGGGTTTTCAGCAAGAGGTGCAATTGACATCCGTCTGCTCACAGGGCCTCATGTTACCAGTAGGGTTAGCAGAGGTGCAGAGTGACAAGTCCATCTGCTCCCGGGGCCCCATACACAGTAGGGTTAGCCAGAGGTGCAGTAACAAGACTGTTCTGCTCCGGGGGACCTGTACGCGCAAGTTCTTCTCATCCCATCATTGGCGGTGGTGCTCCGCGCAGTTTCAAGTTTCTCTTATTTCACAATGGCGCCATTTTGTCCTCAATCTACGATTCTTTCACCACGAGCTAGCTGCCAACAGTTCATAAACTGGTCTCCAATGTGCAGAAAATTCGAACACCGCTGCCGCCCAAAAGCAATAATCGATCCATCTCTGATATAAATCATCCTTTACCCACCCTACGGACGGGCAATGAGAGATTTTAACATGCAAGGACGCCTATGCGAGCCCACCTTGTATACCCACCTTCCTTTATGAGTTACGTGCTGCCAATAAAGAAATTAGGAAGTGGTCATAATAATGTGGTTTGACTGTGAACATAACCACTTGATTGCACTGGGATGTATGTTGACAAAGAACTAAGTGGGCTCCTAAAAATCCTATATAAGCAAATATTTTCTTTTTTATGTCCTCAGGGTGGATCCGAACTTACCCGTCCTACTGGAAGACCCTGTATTAGCTGGAAATAAACCGGTGGAAGACAATAACTTTAGGACCCAGCACAAGTTGCACGATTTCGGTACCAAATCAGCGGGTAGTTGTGCCCTTTACGAAAAGTTATAATCCAGCACGAATCAAAGAAAACTTCCAGGTAATAGAGAAGCTCAAAAAGTTTTTTTCATGAAATTTCCAAACGCTGAATTTAAAGGGCAGTTGTCTCTATACGACATTGTTTCATCTCACCTCCAGTCCTGTCTTCTCCTGGTTTCACTTTGAACTTCAGGGGTGTTTACTGGCTGATCCATAAGGCAGCAGCTAGAAACAGGTCTGTAGCTTTTATAGACAACCAGCAGCTGGCAGCCTATCAGGAGAGTTCACTACAGGTCTGTAGCCGTATAGCAACACAGCGCTCGGCAGCCTCTCAGGATACGAAGTTCATACTGATCTGTAGCTTATAGCAACACAGTTGGAAGTCGCAGGCAGCCTATCAGGAGGATTGAAACAGGTCATAGCTATAGCAAACCTGAGGAGCGGATGCCAGTAGCCATAAAAGAGGGGATATCTAGGAATAGGTAGGACACTGTTAATGGACATATATAGCAATATCTTTAACATAAAAAGTAATCCTTGTAGTGAGACAACCCCTTTAAATTGAGGAAAGTCCTTGAGGGGGAGTTCCCAATATGCACAATGCACTTTCATGGTATATCCATAGAATATACCATCAAAGTCTGATAGGTCCGGGTCCTAGAGGTGGTACCAATGTCATAACTGGGCCCCAAAAGTCTCTATTCAGAATGGAACAGGACATTCTGTTCTATGGGAGTTCCGAGTACAGTTGGGCGGAATGTTCGGCTCTGCTCCTCCCATAGGATAGAAAGGAAGTTTTTTGCGACCATGCTGCGGACCCCTGCTCTCTCTTCTGAGCGACATCTTTGAGGGACAACATCCCGAGGTTGATCAAACCCCTAGGCCAGAGGGATCTCGATATCAATCTGCCATCAAAGAACAAGGTGTTAACACAACTTTATACATTTGCTTATGTCCCACTTTTTTTTATAAGCTGTCTGTCCTCAGCAGATCCACGACAGTCACATGAGACACCTCCCAGCATTCACCTCTCAAAAGTCAGGAGACGTGGTTGATCCTTTCGGCCCTCTAATTAACAGTTTATAGGATGCTCTATTATCTTTATAGGGGTCGGAGCTCGGTTTCTTGTTGCAAAGCTCCAAATCCCCCGCTTCCCGAAGCCAAAGAGATCATTGATAAGACTCTGGCTACCTACAGCTTCCACTAGGGGGAGCTTTCTGTATACAGATTTCTACAGCTCCATGGAATGCAATGATACACATCTTAATGGCTGAGTGAACAACCGGTTTCTCTCTGCAGGTTTTCGACTTTGAGCTGAAACCTGAGGACATGAAAACCATTGATGGAATGAACAGACACGTGCGCTACTCGGAAATACCAATGTATGTGGCTTCTATAAGGCGATCGCTGTGAGATGAATCAAAACTCTGCGCCTCATATATACTTTGTGCTTGAATTCAATTGTTTTCAGCATTTCTGCTATCAGAGTAGTGTTGTCCGAATGGGGTTCGTTTCAGTTTGACATGGGTTGGACCAATCTTCCAAAAAAAAAAAAAAATTCTCTAACCCTATTCCTCACCATAACCTTAACTCCTTAACGACCGCCCGCCGACTTTAGACGTCGGCTGCCAGGACACCGGAGTTTGCGGGCGGTCGGCGCCGCAATTGCGAGCTGGGGATAGGTGGCTGTACAACACAGCCCTGATACCAATAGCATCCCCTGCAAGCATCGGGCAGCGGCGACAGGAACTCTCCAACAACACGTGCTTTAACCTTCTGAGTTGCGGCGGTACGTTACCGCAGCGCAATCAAAGGGTTTCCCCTGCTCTGTCGGGTGATCGGAACACCCGGTCACCCGACAGAGCCCGGAGAACGGCTGGACAGTCAGATTTGGGGACCTACAGTAGCTCCAGGGCTGTCTGTGTATGAAGCCAGTGACCAGGACAGACTGTGTGCTGCCCTGATCACTGCCTGTGTCAGACTGACACTGATTATAATGTATTAGCATATATGAATATGCTAATACATTACTAAGTGTAAAAAAAAAAAAATTTAAAAAATGTTAAACAGTGCTCCCTTCATGGGAGTAAAAAAAAAAAAAAAAACAAAAAAAAACATAAAAAGTGTAAAAAAAAGTGTAAAAAAATAAATAATAAAATAATAATAAATATTTAATAAAAAATAATTGTGCATAAATTACACGCACAAAAATACCTACACATATTTGGTATCCACACTGCCGTAATAACCTGTAGAATTAATCTAACAAGTTATTAAGTGTGAAATGTGAATGGTGTAAAAAAAAAAAAAAAAAATTAAAAATAAAAAAAAATACTGCAGTTATTTATAAATGAACCTAAACTATTCCCCCATAAAGTACAACTTGTCTCGAATAAAACGAGGCCTCATACAACTGCGTCATTGAAAAAATAAAAAAGTTACAACTGATGAAACGCAAGGAGGCAAAAACTAAAAAAATGTTCTGGTCATAAACTACTTTTCAGGCGTTCGGCTTAAGGGGTTAAGTTAGTCTTGGGGTGGGTTAACTTGCTATATACATCCGGGTGTCACGCTGCTATTAGTACAGACAGCGTCAGCGTGATAAATTTCACAATTTGTCATCTCTTGACAATTAGAGGTGTTGCCTCCTGATGATGAGAAGCCTGGGCAGCCGGTCTAATCTGTGCCTTGGCTTACGAGGGGAATGGAGAACTCAGTCCATGAAAGACACGGACACATTGGGTTTAGCTCTTCATTGTGGCTCATAAGGGGATCCTAAGAAATCTAGGTGATGACCAATATGGCTGCCATTAAGGGTGCAATGGAGGTTGTCAACCAGTTGTGACCTCGAAGCATCCAGAGCTGGAGAGGGGCAGGGGGTGATCAAAGACCTTCTAAAATAGAAATTGACCATTAGCTAATTGTAAATAAACCAATATATTAATCATTTTATCCTTACAGTGACCCAATGACCTATTGAAATATTTTATTTTTGAAATTTTTTAAAATTTCAATTTTTTCAGTGTTTTTATTGTCCTCTTTGCTCCCTTTAAATTTCACTATTAGTATAAAGCTCAAATTAAAACATGAATTTTCTTCTCAGCTGGAAGAGACCCAGAGCCGTGGTGCAATCCCATCCGCACTAATAAACAGTTTATGAGCCGCGTCCATTAGCGCAGAGGTGCACGGGGACCTGGAGGTGCCAGGAGTAGTTTTTGGCACTGAAATCACAACCTACGAGCCCGATAGTCATGAAGAATTCCATCCATCATCACCACAAACACAGAACAATGAGGCTCAGTGCCAGATTCTTACTACGGGGATCCAACGTTTTTCCCAGCTCCGAAATTTTCAACATTTTTTTTCTTTTTGTCAACAAGTTCTCAGATAACCAATTACTATTACAAGATCCCAATGTAATATTATCCAGTGCCTGAAAAGTAAGAGGAACTACACATTATGTTTACCAGTGGCTAATATCCAGAGTGTGCTCTATGTGCAGCATGGACAGAAGCTAGATAAGCTCAAGGGCCCCATACACAGTAGGGTTAGCAGAGGTGCAGTGACCTCTGTCTCCTCCGGAGCCCCATACACAGTAGGGTTAGCAGAGGTGCAGTGACATCTCTCCCCTCCGGGGCCACATACACAGTAGGCTAAGCAGAGGTGCAGTGACATCCGTCTGCTCCGGGCCCCATACGCAGTAGGGTTAGCAGAGGTGCAGTGACATCCGTCTGCTACAGGCACCATGCACAGTAGGGTTAGCAGAGGTGCAGTGACATCCGTCTGCTCCGGGCCCCATACACAGTAGGGTTAGCAAGGCAGCAGTGATAATCGCTCAACGGGCCCCATACACAGTACGGTTAGCAGAGGCGCAGTGACATCTGTCTGCTCCGGGCCCCATACACAGTAGGGTTAGCAGAGTTGCAGTAACAACCATCTGCTCCGGACCCCATGCACAGTAGGGTTAGCAGAGGTGCAGTGACATCTGTCTGCTCGAGGCCCCATACACAGTTGGGTTAGCAGAGGTGCAGTGACATCCGTCTGCTCCGGGCCCCATACGCAGTAGGGTTAGCAGAGGTGCAGTGACATCCGTCTGTTCTGGGCCCCATACACAGTAGGGTTAGCAGAGGTGCAGTGACATCCGTCTGCTCCGGGCCCCATACACAGTAGGGTTTGCAGAGGTGCAGTGACATCCGTCTGCTCCGGGCCCCATACACAGTAGGGTTAGCAGAGGTGCAGTGACATCCGTCTGCTCCGGGGCCCCATACACAGTAGGGTTAGCAGAGGTGCAGTGACATCCGTCTGCTCCAGGCCCCATACACAGTAGGTTAGCAGAGGTGCAGTACATCCGTCTGCTCCGGGCCCATACACAGTAGGGTTAGCAGAGGGCAGTTACATCCGTCTGCTTCTGGGCCCCATACACAGGGTTAGCAGAGGTGCAGGGACATCCGTCTGCTCCAGGGCCCCATACACAGTAGGGTTAGCAGAGGTGCAGTGACATCCTCATGCTCCGGGGCCCATACACAGTAGAGTTAGCAGAGGTGCAGGACATCCGTCTGCTCCGGGGCCCCATACACAATAGGGTTAGCAGAGGTGCAGCGACATCCGTCTGCTCCAGGGCCCCATACACAGTAGGGTTAGCTGAGGTGCAGCGACATCCGTCTGCACCAGGGCCCCATACACAGTAGGGTTAGCAGAGGTGCAGTGACATCCATCAGCTCCGGGCCCCATACACAGTAGGGTTAGCAGAGGTGCAGTGACATCCGTCAGCTCCGGGGCCCCATACACAGTAGGGTTAGCAGAGGTGCAGTGACATCCATCTGCTCCGGGGCCCCATACACAGTAGAGTTAGCAGAGGTGCAGCGACATCCGTCTGCTCCAGGGCCCCATACACAATAGGCCCCCTGGGTCATTTTGGCGGTGAGCTGCTCTCCTGTAGCATGCCCTCCGCTGTCATGCACTTTTATAGCCGACGGCAACAGCAGTTAGGGATAGATGTACAGACAGCCTATCACAGACCTTATCTACCCACCAAGTCAGCACACCACGCGGGACTTCTTCCATGAGCTGCGCGCTGCCAATGTGGGAATAATAGCGGTTATAATAGTGTGACTCAAAGGTGTAGGAGTCACTGTACTAATTCCAGCTAATATATATATATCTTCAGTGTTGTCCCATAAAAAGATATTGGGCAACATGTATGAATCTCGCCGGGTCGGGGCGCACCTTTCCGCCAGTTTCCCGGCGGAATCTGCGCCTGATTTATGTCGGGGCCGGGGCGCGCTCATACATAGCATGTAAAGTCCGCCGCGCCTGGCCAGTGTGTTAGGCGCAGTGCGGGACTGAGGCGCAGTGCGGCGCTGCGCCGAAGATTCGCCGTCCGAGGAGGTGCGCTCATACATGCGGGGAAAAGTTCCCTGCGCCTCGCCAGTGTGTGTGGGGTACAGTGCGGAGACATGGGCGCAGTGCGGGACTTAGGCGCCGTGCGGGACTGCGCCGAAAATCTGTTCCGATGCGAGACAGGCTGGAACGGCGAGAAATCATTCCACATGTCGGTGCGGAGTATGAATCAAAAATCGCCTTTATAAAGGCGTTCAACATTCTCAGAAAAAGAGCTGAAACCTAAGAAATTAAAAATACATAAAACAAAATCACTTTCCAATATCCTAATTCAAGAATTAGGAATATAGAAATATATGGACGGGAAATACAGTAATTCAAATTCTGAAAGCTATTCTCATTGGTCGGCATAAACCGGCCAATCAGAATAGGAGCGACATTGAACCATTAAAACCTATGGAGAACTATTGACCAATCAGACTCAAAGGCGGGACAGTTCAAAATACAGTAAAAATGCAGAAAAGAGCTGATTGGTTGAGCTAGCGGGGCTTGGCTAGCTAAGCCAATCAGAATAGGAGCGACAAAGACCCATTAAAACCTATGGAGAACTATTGACCAATCAGAATCAAAGGCGGGACAGTTCAAAATACAGTAAGAATGCAGAATAAAGCTGATTGGTTGAGCTAGCGGGGGCTTGGCTATCCCAGCCAATCATAGCGCGAGCTACTTCTCCCATTGTAGTCTATGGAGAGAGCGGCGCACTGAATCATTTTTATTAAGTGTAAAACATTATCAGATAAAGAGCTAAAACCTTCTGTAAAAATAAATCAGTTAAAACCCCGAAAAAACGCGTTTGTCGCCGTGACCGGCGCTACATAGGGATTTGCAATAGAGAGAATCGCCGGGAAATACAGTAATTCAAATTGTTTAAGCTATTCTCATTGGTCGGCATAAACCAGCCAATCAGAATAGGAGCGACAGTGGCCCATTATATCCTATGGAGGAGAATTGACCAATCAGAATAGGAGCGACAAAGACCCATTATAACCTATGGAGAAAAATTGACCAATCATATTCACAGGCGGGACAGTTCAAAATCCAGTCAAAAGGCAGAACCGAGCTGATTGGTTGAGCTCGCGGGGGCTTGTCCAGCTTAGCCAATCAGAGCGCGAGCTACTTTCAATGGGGAAAAGAAATTCCGAGCGAGCTCTGTGATTGGCTAAGTTAAAAGAGGCGCCGTTATTTGGACCAATGGGAGAGCGAGCGACGCTCCTATGGGTTTTCTAATGCAATCTGAAATAAAACTGTACATGGCCGAAATCAAATGATAATACTGCCGAAGTTGTCCCGATGTGTATATAAAACGAATAATAATATGGGGGTAAAGAAAAAAAAATATTAAATCAATAAAATCATGTTTATTTCTTTCTTTTCGTTGCACCCATACTATTGATCCTTGGATAACGAAAATAAAGAAATAAACATGATTTTATTGATTTAATATTTTTTTTTCGTTACCCCCATATTATTATTCATTTTATATACACATCGGGACAACTTCTGTAGTCTTATCATTTGATTTCGGCCATGTACAGTTTTATTTCAGATTGCATTAGAAAACCCATAGGAGCATCGCTCGCTCTCCCATTGGTCCAAATAACGGCGCCTCTTTTAACTTAGCCAATCACAGAGCTTGCTCGGAATTTCTTTCTCCATAGAACTCTATGAGAAAGTAGCTCGCGCTCTGATTGACTAAGCTGGACGAGCCTCCGCCGCTTCAACCAATCAGCTCGTTTCTGCATTTTTACTGTATTTTCAACTGTCCCGCCTTGGAATATGATGGTCAATTTTTCTCCATAGGTTATAATGGGTTCCTGTCGCTCCTAATTCTGATTGGTCAATTCTACTCCATAGGATATAATGGGCCACTGTCGCTCCTATTCTGATTGGAAGGTTTATGCCGACCAATCAGAAGAGCTTAAACAATTTGAATTATTGTATTTCCCGGCGATTCTCTATATTGTAATTCCCTATGTAGCGCCGGTCTCGGCGACAAACGCGTTGTTAGGGATTTAAGTGCTTTGTTTTTAAAGAAGGTTTCAGCTCTTTATCTGATAATGATTGACACTTAATAAAAATGATTTTTTTATTCATACTTCATGCCGCACGGCGCTGAGCCCCGAGATTGCATTGCGCCCATCTCTCCATACACTACAATGGGAGAAGTAGCTCGCGCTCTGATTGGCTGGGATAGCCAAGCCCCCGCCGCATTAACCAATAGTCTTTTCGCCTCTTTTTACATGCATTTGAAACTAGTCCCGCTCTAGATTTGGAATGGTTCAAATTACCTCATAGGCTATACATGGTTCTTTGTCGCTCAACATCTTGATTGGCTCTGAGCTAAGCACAAGCCCCCGCTAGCTCAACCAATCAGCTCTTTCTGCATTTTTACTGTATTTTGAACTGTCCCGCCGTTGATTGATTGGTCAATCGTTCTCCATAGGTTTTAATGGTTCACTGTCGCTCCTATTCTGATTGGCCGGTTTATGCCGACCAATGAGAATAGCTTTCAGAATTTGAATTATTGTATTTCCCGGCAATTTCCAATATCCGATTTCTTGATATTGCGCCTTTCTAGATTTTTGGAAAGTGATTTTTTTTTTTAATTATGTTTATTTTTGAGTTTCAGCTCTTTTCTGACACTGTTTTCCGCCTTTATAAAGGCGATTTTTTCGGATTCATACTCCTGCGGCACGGTGCGGAGCGCCGAGATTTCTGTCGCGATCTTCTATCTGCTTCCTCGCATGTTCCGTACTTGCTTCACTTCGCCGCCGCTGGAGCATTTAGACCAAAATAAACTAGGTCTGCCTGTCAGAGCTGCCGGGCGCTGCACTGCGCCTCGCTTTGCCGACTCGCTATCGTGCATGCCTCGGAGTTTTCGAGCGCGCCGCGTCCCGCCCCGGAACGCCTACACCGAGCCCACACCGCGCCCATTGCCCGCCCCTTCATGCGGAGCGCAGCTGAAAGTGGCGAACGCTGCGCCTAACACTGCATCCCTGCGTCCGACAGGGGGATTTGGGCAGGGAGGCGCAGTATATTCCAAAAAGCAGGCGTAAAGCCCGATCATACATGTCGCCCATTATCTACAAAAATGAGAGGGGTGGACTCAATTTTGTAAGATACCATATAGACATACATACACTGTATGTGTGTGTGTGTGTGTGTGTATATATATATAAATATATATACCGTATATATCTTAAAAAAATGGGGCATAAAAAAATTACAGTTTTACAAATCAAACAAATTTAAATCCTGTTAATGGGATTTTAATGCAAAAAAAATTTAAAATGTTGATAAACACAAACTTAAAAAATACGAAAAGTTTGCAAATTAGTCTCTCTAGTTCCACCTATAGTTTGCTTTACCATATGGACAGTTTCATATGATCGCACTATAGGCCCATTTTTGCACCTTTATTGCAGCCAAGTGTCTTGACCCCACTATCATTTTAATAATCAAATTCTCAGCATCTTTAATCTTTCTAATTCTTTAAATTGGGGTAATAAAATCTGGGGTTGGACCGGGACACTTACCTATAACTTGGTCATGCACAACTGGCCTTAGTCAGTGTCCTATAGGTGGCACCATAGAGCATTGTCCTATAGACTTCCTACCAGCTCGATCTCTGCTATAAAACGGTTGCAATTCTGGCCTTAAAAAAAAAAAGATTACAATTTAAAAATTTAAAAAATGTCTTATTAGTAAATGACAATGACATTTTTATCTCAAAACCCTTCTCGATTATTTTTCTAAAAATTCTCCTTTTTTAGCATTGATCCCAGAATTTTGATCAGTTGAGAATTAAAACTAAAAGCACCCCCTCCCCCATCTCTCCTCTCAGCAGATGATTTTGCAACTCACTTCCATAATAAAATAAATCTCATCAGACAAAGCTTCACCCCGCAGTCCCCTCAGCCTACCTCTATTCCTGCGGTGTCCCCACAGCCCACCTCTGTACCTGCTCATGACCATTCCCCTCTAACTCGCTTCTCACCGGTCACTCCTGACAAGCTCTCCTCTCTACTGTCCAAATCAAACCTCACCACCTGTAGTCTTGACCCACTGCCATCTCACCTCATCCCTGACCTTAGTGCTGTTATCATCCCAGCCCTCACCCATCTCTTCAATCTATCATTAACCTCTGGCATCTTCCCTTCCTCATTTAAACATGCGACCATCACCCCCATCCTAAAGAAACCATCTCTTGACCCCTCCTCATTGTCCAACTATCGCCCCATCTCACTGCTTCCATTCGCCTCTAAACTCCTTGAGCAGCACGTCCATCTTCAACTTTCCTCCCATCTCTCCACCAACTCTCTCCTTGACCCGCTCCAATCGGGCTTCCGTCCCCACCACTCTACTGAAACCGCCCTAACCAAAGTCACCAACGACCTAGCAACTGCCAAAGCCTCACGCCACTACTCTGTGCTTCTCCTCCTAGACCTTTCCTCTGCCTTTGACACTGTCGACCATTCCCTCCTGCTACAAATCCTCTCCTCCCTCGGCATCACGGACTTGGCTCTTTCCTGGATCTCCTCGTACCTCACTGATCGGACATTCAGCGTTTCTCACTCTCGCTCCACCTCCTCCCCCCGGCCTCTCTCTGTTGGTGTCCCCCAAGGGTCAGTCCTGGGCCCACTACTCTTTTCTATCTACACTCTTGGCCTCGGTCAGCTCATAGCATCACACGGCTTTCAATACCACCTATATGCTGATGATACCCAACTCTACATCTCCGGCCCAGATGTCACCTCTCTTCTCTCCCGGATCCCTGACTGTCTGTCCTCCATTTCCTCCTTCTTCTCCTCCCGTCTCCTAAAACTAAACGTGGAGAAAACTGAACTCATTATCTTCCCACCGTCCCACTCCATCTCTCCACCCGATCTTTCTATCACTGTTAATGGCTACACTCTCTCACCAGCACCACAGGTCCGCTGCCTTGGGATAATCTTTGACTCCAATCTGTCCTTCAAACCGCACATCCAAACCCTCACCTCTGCTTGTCACCTCCACCTAAAAAGTATTTCCCGAATCCGCTCATTTCTTAACTCTGAAAGCACAAAAATGCTGGTCCATGCCCTCGTCATCTCACGCCTCGACTACTGCAACATCCTTCTCTGTGGCCTCCCAGCTAGCACCCTCGCTCCCCTCCAAACCATCCTTAACTCTGCTGCCCGTCTGATTCACCTCTCTCCTCGCTACTCCCCTGCCTCTCCCCTCTGCCGATCCCTTCACTGGCTACCTATTGCCCAGCGAATCCAGTTCAAGCTAGCAACTTTGACCTACAAGGCTCTACATAACCTCTCCCCTTCATATATCTCTGCCTTAATCTCTAAATACCTCCCCTCACGCAACCTCCGCTCCTCACAGGACCTTCTCCTCTGCTCTCCTCTTATCACCTCCTCACATAACCGTCTCCAAGACTTCTCTCGTGCTTCCCCCACACTTTGGAACTCACTGCCCCAACACCTTAGACTCTCCCCCTCTCTCACCGGCTTCAAACGTAACCTGAAAACTCACCTCTTCAGGATTGCCTATAACCAACATTAACCGTGTTGCACTCCTCCGCCCCACAAACATGTCTGCCCCTTACCTTCTGTCTCTTCACCCCTTCCCTGTAGATTGTAAGCCCTCACGGGCAGGGACCTCTCTCCCTCTGTACCAGTTGTTAGTCACTTATTGTCACTTTGTAATTGTCTGACCAATGTTATTTATGTACCCGCCTGAAATGTACAGCGCCCTGGAATCAAGGGCGCTCCAAAATAAACGATAATAATAATAATAATAATAATGTTATGGGAGGAGAAAAAAAGATGTATTTTTCAAGAAATAGCGCCGCTCGTGTCCTCAGCCAGCCCCATTCAAGTGCAGAATTTGGTAAAACAGTTGCGTTACCGTATTGCGTGTGTAAACTGAGACGTTATACATATAAAAGACTGAAGCTTTCCCTATGTTGTCTATACGTTTCCAGGTTTTCTGGTCATCCGGAGTACCCCTTTAATGAGGAATACTAAAGGAATGTGCTTAAAGAGGCCAAGCTCTGTGGTTACTCATCATGGAGACGCCGCCATATTTCTTTGAAAATATAAATCTGTTCAATTTGTTATTTTTTTTATTGTGGGTGATCTTTGTGATATTGGTAATAAAAATCCAGACGTCGATCTGCATTGGAGAGCTTCATTTTTTGTAAAATATCTCTTGATCGTGTTATCTTTCCTGATTCAATAAAAGGTTAAAACTAACCTTTCTGCAAGCGCACAGCTATTTCTGTATTGGGGGGGTTGGAGCGGACTAGAACCGGAGTATAGATATATCAGGTAGAGTCCTATATATATGAACAGAAGAACTAACTGTAACGGTTACGCCGCGGCCCGACACCCGCTCTGTGGTTGCGCTCACTCCCCGCCTCGGCTCCCCCAGGTCTGATGCTCCCCTCCCTCCTTCCTGTCTCTCAGCCAGCTGCCTCCTCTAGGGCCGGCTCTCTCATTTATAAGGCCACCCACCATTCCTCAGCCAATCATGCCTGGCCATTGGCTATTTCTGGACACCTCACCCTGCGCCCCCACCCAGTTATTTGTGTCCGTTTATGTGTCTACCATTCCTGTACGTTTTCCTGATTGCTCTCGTGTTACCGACTCTCTGCTATGTTGAACTTTCCTTGTACATCACTAACTTTGAAAATAGTGACCTGGGAGTTCCCCGCAGCAAAGTTCAGTTTGGCTCTGGTGAAATCTGGGGGTCCCTTAGACTCCGCTCCCCGGCGTAGGTTACACCAACTCCTGTGGATCCACCTCCTGTCTCCAATGAGTCTGACCGTGGCACTAACAAGCTGTAGACATTATACATATATACTATACTATATAATAAGCCTGTTAGGAGATCTGCGGGGGCGGAGCTGCGGAGCCTTGCACAAAACCATCAGGATCCTTGACAAAGCCGTGTGGGAGTCATGATGTACGGAAACCATTATTATTCAAGCTTGATTGAATTGGATAGTAGTTCCCCTACACGCGGACACACACACACTTTTAAGGGATCCCGTCTACAATTTAACACCTTAACGACATATGATGTATGAGTACGAAATAGTGCCAGTAAGTGGCTTTGTAGCGGGATTGTAGCACGATCCGGCAGCACAGCCGCTGGGTGTTAGCTGCTAACTGCAGCTAACACCTGCCAGTTACAGCGCCACCATCCTGCACTGTTTAACCCCTTAGACGTCACGACAAAGATGGCTGCGGCATCTAAATGAATGAAAAACTGTGCCGCGCACCGTTCTTCACTGCAATCGGAGTCCCCGCAGCATAACTGCAGGGATCAGATCGCTGAGCATGGCAGTGGGAAGCCTTCTGAAGGCTTTCATCACCGCCACGTTTTCTGATTTACTACTTTTTGCCCCAGGCAGGAAGTAATAAAATCGCCATCTTGGTACACCCTAATTAATTGTCTATATAATGCATCAGGTTGTATAAATGATTGCGGCCCCAAATTTAAAGTAAAAAAGTTTTAAGGTGTGAAAAAAAATTAAAAAATTAAACGTTTAAATCACCCCCCTTTCGCCATTTTACAAATAAATAAAATAATAAAAAAGTTCCACATATTTGGTATCACAGCATCTGAAAAAGTCTGACCTATTAAAATATAACATCATTTATCCTGTATGTTGAACACCGCAGAAGATGAAAAATTCCAAACGCCAACATTGCGTGGATTTTTTTGGGTCATTTCACATCCCCTAAAAATTGGAATAAATCTGATCGAAAAAGACCCATGTTTTCTAAACTGGTAGCAATAAAAAGTCCACCTCAGCCTGCAAAAAATGAAAAATGCCCCTTACTCATGTCCGTTAGCGTTAGCACAAAAAAGTTAGAAAATGGCACTGCCGCGCAGATTTCAAAAGTAGAAAAATTTGGGAATTTTTTTTACGGTACCAAAACATTATGGAAACCTTACATGTTTGGTATTGGTGGATTCATATCAACCTGTAGAATACAGAGAACGCATCATTTTTAGATTGAACGCCAAAAACACAACAAGGTCATACTTACAGTTCATTGGCTGAACTAATGACTGAACCCAGTAGGAGGCAACACAGGCCCCTGTGCTACTTGGTAAAGATAAACAGGTGCAGGTAATTACTGAGCATTAGCTCACACACCCCTCCACTAGGTGGACAATTAGATGATAAAAAACTGCACATTGAATTGATACCTGTTCACACCAGTATGCAGAAAAGCCGCAGTATAGTACATCTACAGATCATTAGTAACTAGGTCATTGGTCTGTGCTGATGAGGTCATCTGTCAGTGGTTACCTAAGTCATAACCCCTTCTGGAGTAAGATATTCTTCTTGGATGCATCTTAGGTCTCCTGATATTGCTTCTGATGAGTAATGTATTGAGGCTGTGTCTTCAGTCCCTGATGCTTCTACCTTGTGCCGATGATGTCTGTAAACCCGAAACAGATCTGTTCATAGATCAACGTCTGTGGTGGAACTAAGCCAAGTCATGTGCAGAAGTGGAACTCTGATGTAGGGCAATTTTATACCATCGTTATCTATCCAGATTTTACAGCAAGGAAAGGGAATCCGCTTTTAAACAGGAAATGCTGCTGCTCAGCTGCAGAGAAAGGAGGCCACATACAGCACAGAAACCGTGCAAATTACACAGAAAACATCACAAGGAGATGGATGAGGATTCAGATAAGCAATTTCAAATTTTGTTTCCTCTAATCAGCTGCTCACTGAGGTGCCCTCCACTCTCCTTCCTCTTGACGGGAAATATTTTCCTTTTCCTTAGTACATGCAAGTTTGAAAGTAACTCGCACTAGGTTATTCTACTAGGTTTTTTTCCTTGATTTTTATTTTTATGTAATTTTTTTTACATTAGATTTTTTTTTTTGTTATACTATGAAGGGAAATAATAAAAAAGTCTGTTTTTTACATTTTGAAATTAAGGGTTTGTTATAACTACAGAAGTGGTGCTAAAATAAATGTTGTAATTGTGTCACTGTTTCCAGTATTGACATTTATATATCGGTGAAATAAAGTTTTAGGGTTGTTGATATAGGGCTGTTTTTTTTTTTTAATAATATTTTATTTTTTGCATTTTTTTTATTTTATGTTACTTTTTATTTACTTTCTGATTTCCTTTGTAACTCGGGCTAATATATTGGTAACAGTTACAGGAGAAAACGAACCCCTGTACTTATTGTAGAGCTAATGGGGGTCTTTTGAGTCCTAGAAGTTTCTACAACTACCGAGCTAAGGCACTCATGCGACTACTGACACTGGGAAGCAGGAAGCCGGAAGGCTTCCTGCTAATCTTTATATACAGCGATTGGGAATGCATGGACATTGATTATCCCTGCCTTCTCAGTGGAAACCTCAGTTGACACTGACAGCCGGCTCTCCAAGGAGATACGTAGCCATCGACTGGACGTCTATATTCTATAGGTGGTCAGCAAGTAGTTAACCACGAACTATGATGTATAACACACATATATCAGTATTAACATCTTCTTCATCTCAGATCACAAGAGAAAATAGGTATTAACTGATATCAACTCTAGATCACCAGGAGTATGACAGTATCACTAACCCCAGTCTACCGTATGCAAAAGTGTATGACATAGTTTATACAGAAAGCGGTTAAAGTCCACATGGTCTGTGGCAATTTGCATTGTTCTTTATACCATCATATTTAGAAACCCCCTTTAAAAATCTTACATCTTGACCCTATAACTGGCAATCTAGACAGTTTTTTTCTAATCTGAATCGATGTCGGACTGGGGTCTTCCAGTGGAGTTGAGCCTTGAGTCCTATCAGTGGAGTTGCTTTATGATGCCCCACCAGTGAAGTTGATTCTTGGGGTGCACCAGTAGAGTTGATTCTTGGGGACCCCCAGTGGAGATAATTCTGGGGGCCCAATACTGTAGTTGATTCTTGGAGCCCACCAGTGGAGTTGATTACTTGGGTCCACCAGTGGAGTTGGTTCTCGGGGTCCCACCAGTGGAGATGATTACGTGGGTCCACCAGTAGAGTTGATTACTTGGGTCCACCAGTGGAGTTGATGTCTTGGGGCCCACCAGTGGAGTTTAATACTTGGGTCTACCAGTGGAGTTGGTTCTTGGGGCCCCACCAGTGAAGATGATTCTTGGAGCACACCAGGGGAGTTGCTTCTTGGGTCCCATCAGTGGAGTTATTTTTGGAGTACGTCAATACAGTTGATTCTTGATGCACATCAGTGGAGTTGATTCTGGGAACCCACCAGTGGAGTTGATTCTGGGAACCCACCAAGGGATTAAAGGGATTGCCCTCATTAAAGTTTTCACCTCGTCTTAAGGGATTTGAATTGGGGGGCGTGCTAGCTTCTCTGCCTTTTCCCCCCCCCTCCCTCTTCCCCCCTCCCCAGCACACGGCACTATCCGGGATTGCTGCAGATTTTAAAACCCGGTTTTGCCGCCTAAGAGGTCTATGATTGCTAATATGTTCCATACCCTCTGCTTAGCTACATATCTCCCACATCCCCAGCAAAAAACAAACAAACCCTCTCAAAACAGGGGCAGGAAACTGCAAAGTGTTACTCGGGAATTGGGGTCCCTATACAGCACAGCAGAACTGTTTCACAACTGTAAGTATTATTATAGTTACAGCTCCAAGCATCATATTATATAACAAACAGGGGCACTGCGTCACTCTATTTACACCTATCTCTGCTCAATTGGTAGAAGCAGGAGGGAAACAGGCACACACAGGGTTAATCCAGGCAGCCGGGCATAGAAGCCAGATTTTCCCCCCCCTCCACTACAAAGCATTTTGTCGGGGGGGGCCCCTCTGCTCCCGACCTGTCCCCTTTAAAGAAGAGTCATTTAGACCTACAGCCATAAGAAGGATCAACAGGCAGCTGCATAAAATTTGAGAAGCTGAGGGACTCCTATAAAAGGGGGTAACTCAAAATCAGTAGGACATTTGAATGAACAATATTGCAAAGCTGCTTGTTTTTTTAAAAATCTTTTTAATTTAAAAACCCCAAACATTGTACGAGACAAACCCCTTTAATTCTTGGGGCCCACCAGTAAGTTTATTATTGGGGCCCACCAGGGGGTATTCTTGGGGTACGTCAGTAATTTTATTCTTTATGCACACATGGAGTTGATTCGGGAACCCACCAGTGGATTTTATTCTGGAACCCCCCAAAGGAGTTGATTCTTTGGGGGCCCCCCAGTGAAGTTGATTATTGGGGCCCACCATGGAGTGTTCTTGAGACTCCCTTTTTAGTTTATTTTTTTTGGACCCAGTAAGTTATTCTTGAGGGCCCCAGCAATGGAATTTATTCTTATGGGGCCCCCCGGGAATTTTTTTTTTGGGCCCCCAAAATGGAGTTTATCTTTGCCCCCAACAATGGTTGATTTTGAGGCCCCCCAAGGGAAATTATTTTTGTGCCCAAAGGGATTTTCTTTTTTGAGTCCCATCAGTGGAGTTGCTTCTTGGAGCCCAACCAGTGGAGTTGATTCTTTGAGTACACCAGTAGAGTTGATTCTTAGGGCCCACCAATGGAGTTGATTCTTGTGTCACCCCTGGAGTTTATTCGGGGAACCCCCCTAGGGAATGATTCTTTGGGCCACCCCTGGAGTATTCAGGGCCCCCATTATAAGTGATTCTTTTGGGCCCACCAGTGATTTTATCTTTGTGGCCCCCAGTGAGTTATTTTTGGAGCCCCCCATGAGTTGATTACTTGGGTCCACCATGGGGTTGGGTTTTCCGGGGGCCCCCAGTGGAATATACTGGGGCCCCCTAAGGAAATTTTGGTCCCACCCTGATTTTTTGTCTTGGGCCCACCATGGGGTTTTAAAACTTGGGTCTACCTGGGGTTGGTTTTGGGCCCCCCATGGGTTATTCTTTGGAGTACGTCGTAAGTTGATTCTTGATGCACATCCTGAGTTATTCTGGGAAACCCCCATGGAGTTTTATTCGGGAACCCACCAATGGGGTTTATTTTGGCCCACCAGTGAAGTTGATTATTGGGGCCCACCAGTGGATTGATTCTTGAGACCCACCTTTATAGTTGATTCTTTTGGCCCAGCAGTATAGTTGATTCTTGAGGTCCCAGCAATGGAATTAATTCTTATAGTCCCACCAGTGAAGTTGTATTTTTTTGGCCCCACCAGTGGAGTTGATTCTTAGGCCCCCAACAATGGATTTGATTCTTGAGGCCCACCAGAGGAAATTATTCTTGGTGCCTCAAGAGTGGAGTTGCTTCTTGAGTCCCATCAGTGGAGTTGCTTCTTGGAGCCCAACCAGTGGAGTTGATTCTAGGCCCCCTTTAGTTTGATTCTGTGTCCACCATGGATTACCTGGAACCCCTAGGAGTTATTCTTGGGGACCACCAGTGGAGTTTATCTGAGCCCCCTCGTGGAGTGATTTTTTGGACCCACCCAAAGGAGTTGATTCTGGGACCTCAGTGGAGTTTATTCTTTGGGGCCCCCTATGGAGTGATTTTTGGGGGGGGCCCCTTTTTTAAAAAGTACATAAAGTACAGATAATATCCCCGGCCCTTCTTGATAAAATATTCTTTTTACCCATCTTAGGGCTCGGAAAATTCCCTTTTTTTTACAAGCATTGGTGTATCTACAACATCTGACTTACTACTTGTGCTGAGAGGTCTAAAAAACCCCAAAAAAAAATCTGTCCAAGAATAAAGTCTTTTTTTAGTTAAACCAAATCAGTGCAAATGAGACACCATGTGGTTTTTCTGATTACGCCTATTGAATTATATTACATATCTTACTTACACCCTTGTGCTGAGAGTCTGAAAACGAAACAGATCTGTTCAAGACAATGTGTGTGGTTGATTCAAACCAAATCATGTACAGAAGTGAGACTAAATTTCATTCACTGTTATATACCACATTTTTGGCAATTTTACTACAACCGACCTGAACTCAATGAAATTACCCTACTATATGT
>JAODAL010047538.1:0-29819 GCA_025379985.1 Phyllomedusa bahiana
ATAGGTTTTACCCCTTTATTTGGGTGCCAGCGTACCAGAGGTGCTGCGGGAATTTATCGTCATTATACCTGGCAGCATTTGAGCTAAGTATCAGTTAATTCTTCTAATTTGAAGTACCTGTGTTGTGATATATGCGTTGTATATAGCGTATTCTTTTCCACATGAGAAAAATTTTGAACCCCCTGATGAACCCTAGAATTGTATGGGGAAACGCGTCGGGATAGCTGGGATTTAAAGGTGTTTATACACGCTGTATGACATTGTCTGTCATTAAAGCGGAGCCGCTCTTTATCAGGGCGATTACTCCACTGGCAGATAGTGCACAGTATGTTTGTATCATTAGGTATGTAGTGGAAATGTAAAAGGGGTTTTAGATATTAATATTTTTTAAAAAAAGATAAGTAAAAGTTAAGTTTTAACAGGGATTATTATTTGCAGAAACATAGGTGCAGAGGCAAATGCTGCTTTCAGCTTGGAAAAAGCTTTTTCGGTGGCTGGTGGCCACAGTTTCGGATTGGCATGCTTTTTGGCGAGAGCCACAATAGGTGCCACCAAAGTAGAAAAATGCGGGATAAACTGCCTGTAGTAATTTGCAAATCCCAAGAAGCGTTGTATGGCCCGGAGGCCGACGGGTCGTGGCCACTGTAGAACGGCAGAGAGTTTAGTGGGGTCTATCTACAGGCCCTTGTTTGAGATTATTTATCCGAAGAACGGGAGGCTGGTCTGGTGAAACAGGCACTTTTCTAGCTTGGCATAGAGATGGTTCTCACGCAGGCGTTTCAGGACCTGGCGCACATGCTGGTGGGTCTGGTGGGTCTCCAGATCAGGCAAAAACACCAGAATGTCATCCAAGTAGACAACTACGCAGACATACAGGAGATCTCTAAAAATGTAATTGACAAATTCTTGGAAGACTGCTGGAGCATTGCACAAGCCAAAGGGCATCACTAAATACTCGAAGTGCCCATCACGAGTATTGAAGGCCGTCCACTCATCATATTCTCGGATTCAGATGAGATTATACGACCCCCGCAAATCCAACTTGGAAAAGACTTTAGCTCCACTGAGACGATCGAAGAGTTTGGTAATCAATGGTAAAGGATATCGGATTTTGATAGTGATCTTGTTGAGACCGCGGTAGTCGATGCATCCTTCTTCTCCACAAAGAAGAATCCGGCACCCGCCGGAGAAGTAGATTTGCGGATGAAGCCCTTTTGTAAGTTTCTTTAATGTAGGCAGACTAGCCCGGGCTCGGTTACCGAGAGCGGGTAGAACCCTACCCCAAGGTGGAGTAGTCCCGGGCAGCAGGTCTATAGGGCAATTGTAGGGACGATGGGGGGTAAGTCTCCGCCCCGCTTCTCGGAGAAGACGTCCTGAAAGTCTTGATACGGTGGTGACAAGCCGGGTAAGGGCCCTTTAGAGAGACTGGGGGAGAAAAGGGCGACCCAACGAGGGCCGATAGGCAAACGAGACTGGCAATCTCGACCCCAACGCAAAACTTCACCCGTTTTCCCAGTCGAGCACGGGGGCGTGACGCTGCAGCCACGGAAGCCCCAGGAGGACAAACCGAGAAGAGCGGGGTAGCACAAAGAATGCGATCTTCTCCTTGTGTAAAGCTCCGCTTGTTTAGTGCTAGTGAAATATGTGACTATTTGATATCATAATTTCAATTTCTTGTACAGTAAACTAATTATAATTTCTAGTGTTGTATCACAAGTTATAATCACACAGGCTTGCATATCTTTGTTTAGCTCTCAAGCCTACAGACTTCAGTTAATTTATGACCTAAGGGGGCTGCATCGTCTGGTTTCGAGTGATTCTGTATATTCTTATCTTAGTCTCAGGGAGCTGGCCCCTCCATGATACAAGATGAGATAATACAGAAGAACTTTGTATTCTAAGTGGACACAATACGTAGGTTGTCTCTGCCAGTTTTTTTCTTTAAAGACTTATAAAACCAGGATGGTTGAAGTCATAAGAACAGGTGATGTTATAAACTCTAAGGTGATGTAAGTATTTAATCTTTGTAAATACATATTTAGCAAAACTGTCCCCAATGTCACACTATTTTCTGTAACCAGTTTATTCTCTTACTTATATGTTATATTTGATCATAATTGATTGATTCCTATGTTAAATAAAATTGTGTTGTACCCTGACTGATTGGCCTTCTTTACAGCTGTACCTAGAACCTGTATTGAAAAACTTGGCAAAACACTTGTAGGACCACCGGTTCAGTCCGGAAGAGGATGGAGTCACTCAAGAGTTCACCACTAACGGACGAGATGACCAAGGGTTGGTCTAAGCGGACCACCGAGAGACGATACTTGGCCACCAAAGCAGCATCCATAAAATTCCCGGCAGACCCAGAATCCAGGAAGGCAGCCACTTGAAACGAGATCCCAGAACTGGTTGTGACCAGAACTGGCAGCAAGAGCCGTGGAGAGGGATTGCTCACACCTAGGGACGCCTCTCCCACGAAGCCTAGGTGCGCTCGTTTCCCAGATGTTGCGGACGAAGCGGACAACCCCTGAGGAGATGTTCGGGGCTGCCGCAGTAGAGGCATAGGTTCTCCTCATGTCGTCGGTTAAGTTCTTGCGGAATCAGATGGGCTTTGTCCACTTGTATGGCCTCTTCCATGACTGGCTGGGAAGGAGGCAGTGGAGGCCGAAAAAACACCAGAGCAAGACGGAGTAAATGACATGTTTGGACTGGTACACGGTCATGACGGAGCTCCTCCCACCTCTCCGAGAGACGGATGTCAATCCAGGTCGCCAGATGGATGAGCTCACTTAATGAAGACGGAGGGTCCCGGGTGGAGAGGGCATCCTTAATTTGGCTGGAGAGGCCCTTCTTGAACGTGGCGCACAATGCTGCATCGTTCCAAGCCAACTCTGAAGCTAGTGTGCGGAATTGCACGGAGGAGTTCCCTTGCTGCAGGTTCAGCAGGGTGGTCTCGGAAGACGAAGCGCGGGCAGGCTCTTCGAAGACACTGCGGAACTCCTGCAGGAATGTCACAAGATCAGCTGTGACTGGATCGCCTCGGTCCCAGAGTGGTCACTCAGGCCAGGGCTTTCCCGGAGAGGAGACTGACCACGAAGGCCACCTTGGACCTTTCCGATGGGAACTGACCAGCCATAATTTCCACTGGAGGAGCAATGGGTTTATGAAGCCCTGCAGCCTTTGGGTCCCCATAAAACTTCAACAGCATGGAAACCGGGGTTTAGGCCGGCGGACATCCCCGAAACGGCTGTCACGGGGGGACCACCACAGCCACGCTGCTGCTGAGTGGGGAGGGCTGCTGCATCAAAAAAGCGGGTTTTTGGGTTGCTGCGTGTCTGCTTTGATTCGGGGCCCCGAGGTGGTGTGAGGGCTGGGGGCGGCGCGGTTGCCGCGCCCCCCCCCCCCGGGGGGCCCCCCTGCCCCAGGGGGCCAGTGGGTTTCCGCAGCCACCCCCACCCCCCCTGCGGGCCCCCCCCGGGCCGCTATTACCCCTCACGCTACTGTGTGCTCTGCCCTCCCGTCCCCGGCTGGCGCGTACCCCCCACTAAGGGCCAGCACGCGGCGGGTTGGATTAAAGGGGCCAGCGCGCCGGGAAATTTTTTTAAATTGCCGGGCCCCTGGTCCATGTATGGTATATGGCATGCACACTCTGCCAGATTGTTGGGGCGTTGGTGTTTTGAAGTGTGGGTTTCCCATTGATTTCCCGTGTACCAGTACTTCCTAATTTCCTGACCTTGACGTTTGCCGTTCCCCGACCGTTGCCTGCTCTGACCACGAACTGCTGCCGCTCGTCCGACCTCCTGCCTGCCCCCACTTCGTTCAGGATTAGATTCGTACCCGCATTACCCCCGGCCCCCATCGCAAGCAGGTCAAATTGGGGGTTGTGACCCCGGGAGCCTCCCCGCGCAATCCATCCCCCTTTTCGGGGGGATCTGGGAATACCGGACTACTGAACTGCTCCCTGGCGTGGCTTAACTATCATCGCTTGCCGTGGTCCAGCGAATCCACTAATCCCTTACAGTCAGAGACGCTTGGTAGTGGCACCTTGGCGGGATCCATGGCCGATATCGAACTGTAACGGTCAGTGGAAGTAGATCCTCTGGACCACCACAAGCGATGGTGTAAGCCACGCCAGGGAGCGGAATCTAAGTAGGTTCAGTTTTCACCAGAGCCCGCCACCAATCGGGATGGACTTGCTGTGACCGGATTGCCTCGGTCCCAGAGTGGGGTCGCCCAGGCCAGGGCTTTCCTGGAGAGGAGACTGGCCATGAAGGCCACCTTGGACCTTTCCGTTGGGAACTGACCAGCCATAATTTCCACGTGGAGGGAGCACTGGGTGATGAAGCCCCTGCAGGCCTTTGGGTCCCCATAAAACTTCAACAGCATGGACAACCGGAGTTTAGGGCCGGCGGACATCCCCGGAACGGCTGTCATGGGAGGAGCCACCACAGCCGACTGCTGCTGCTGAGTGGCGAGGAGCTGCTGCATCATAATAGACAGCTGGTTAAGCTGCTGGGCTTGCTGCGCGATCTGCTTCGATTGCTGGGCCACGATGGTGGTGATGTCAGGGTCATGGGAGCTGACGCGGTGCCGTGCCCCCCGGGGCATCCCCTGCCCACAGGGTCCGCCGGTGCCCACCCCCGCACCATCCCCTGCGGCCGGGCTCAGGCGCCAGCGTACTTCCTCCACGCTCCTGTGCTCTCTGCTCCTGCCTGTCCCAGCTGCTGCGCGCGTACCCGCCACTTAGGGTGCACGCGCGACGGCTGGTCTGGATTCAAAGGGCCAGCGCGCCGGTAATTTGTCAATTGCCGGCCGCTGGTCCTATGTATGGTATATGCCGCATGCACACTCTGCCAGATTGTTGGTGTGCGTTAGTGTGTTTTGAGAGTGTTGGAGTTCCGTATTGATTACCCCTGTACCAGTCCGTTCCACTACGTTTCCTGACCTTGCCTGTTTGCCGTCTGCCCTGACTGTCTGCCTGTCTCTGACCACGAACCTCTGCCGCCTGTCCTGACCTCCTGCCTGTCCCCGACTTCGTCTCAGGATTACGATTCTGTACCACGCATTACCCCGGCCGCCATCGCAAGCAGGTCACATTGGGGTTAGTGACCCGGTAGCCTCACGCCGCAGCAAGTCCATCCCGCTTTGCGGCGGGATCTGGTGAATACCGGGAGCTACTGAGACTCCGCTCCCTGGCGTGGCTTAACTATCATCGCTTGCGGTGGTCCAGCGAATCCACCAATTCCTTACAGTCAGAGACGGTTGGTAGTGGCACCTTGGCGGGATCCATGGCCGATATCGAACTGTAACGGTCGGTGGAAGTAGATCCTCTGGACCACCACAAGCGATAGTGTGAGCCACGCCAGGGAGCGGAATCTAAGTAGGTCCGGTTTTCACCAGAGCCCGCCAAAAAGCGGGATGGACTTGCTGTGGCGGATTGCTACCAGGTCGCTACCCCTAACATGACTTGCTTGTGGTGGCAGCCGAGGTGTTGCGCGGTACAGAATCGTGAAGCAGGCTCGTAGTCGGGACAGGCAGAAGGCAGGACAGGGGGCAATGGTTCTTAGTCAGGGACAGGGAGAAGGCAGGGCAGGCGCAATGGTTCGTGGTCAAGGGACGGAGGCAGAAGGTATGGTACACAGTAGACGAACAAGATACTCGGGAACGCTTCCACTCAAGGCACAGGGCACTATCGAATCGGCAAGGTGCTAAGGAAGAGGCAGGGCTTAAATAGGGTCAGAGCCCGATGAGACCAATCACCGGCGAGCTGTCCCTTTAAATTTGCCTGTAGTACCGCGCGTGCGCCATAGGGGGTGAGCGCGCACCTCGCCAGTAGCAGGAGCGCGCGCCTGGATGAGAACAGGAGCGTGGTGGGGTAAGTGGATGTCAGAGCTGCGGGCGCGCCCGCAGTCCGCGTTCCGGGCACGGAGGTCGCAGCATCACCCGTAACAGCAGGTCAGAACATTCCTAGGGATCGTTGGCTATTATAGGAGATTCGTCCCAAACTTTGCAGAAGTTGCTGTGCCCCTGGTTGACCTTACTAAAGGCACAAAATCGGCCATGGTGAATGGTCCCCGGAAGCTGAACGGGCTTTTCAGGAGCTGAAGTTAACCCTCTGTAAGCAGCCTGTGCTAGTAGCCCCTGACTTTTCTAGAGTTCTTCGTTCAGACGGATGCATCAGATGTGGGGCTGGGGGCTGTCATGTCACAAGAGATTAATGGGGAAGAACAACCTGTAGTTTAACTCAGCCAAAAATTATCCCCCTGTGAGAATTATTCCATAATAGAAAAGGAGTGTCTAGCACTCAAGTGGGCCTTAGACTCCCTGCGATACTACCGGTTAGGAAGGAAGTTCAAGTTAGTATCGGACTACGCTCCCTTGAAATAGCAGCGGGAGAGAAAGCGGAACAGTGCTCGAGTAACTCGGTGGTTCTTAGCCCTACAAGATTTCAGGTCCTCAGTGGAACACAGGCCAGGCAAAATGCATGGCAATGCAGATGTCCTTTCGAGGGTACATTTTATTTGGAGCAGAAGATGCCCAACCCCTCAGCTTTGGGCAGAGGGTCGGGTATGTAGAAGGGTCTGAGGTACTGTCATAGATGGGAGGTATTTATCACCGAGGTGGCTGGTCTCGGTGATATAAAAAACGGAGACAGGTGGGGCGGTCGGGACAGGCAGCAAAGGTTCTCGGATGCAATAACGTAGCAAGGGGTTCAGTACACGGGAGACGTAAACTAAGCTTCCACACACTTTCACCATAGGCAGAACGCACTAAAGATCCGGCAGAGAGCTGTTAGAGGTGGAACCATTATATAGGTACAGCGGCTGGCAAGAGGACTCGGGGCCACTTGCTCCCGGAGAAGGGGAGCAAGCAGGGACACGGATGCACCAGCAGCCTGCCCCACGGGCTGCGGCGCCATTCGTGACAGTACCCACCCCCCTTAGGCCTCCCCCTTTTTCTGGCCCGGAAGAACTTCTGCACTAACTCAGGGTCCAGAATGTTATCCTCCGACCTTTCTTCTGGCCCGAACCCCTTGCAATCGATGAGGAAATGCCGTCTCCTTCTGATCGACTTCAGAGCCAGGATCTCCATTACCAAAAAGACATTGGTAGCGTCAGCTTCAGGGGATGGAGGGACCATCTGCCGAGAAAAGCGATTCAGGACCAGAGGTTTCAATAGGGAGACATGGAAGGAGTTCGGGATGCGCATAGTAGGCGGGAACCAGAGTTTACAGGCCACCGGGTTTATGGGTTTGAGCACTTCAAATGGTTCTATATAGCGGGGTCTCAGTTTGTAACTAGGGATCTTGAGGCGGACATATCTAGCCGACAACCACACCTTGTAACCTGAGTAAAAAACTGGAGGAGGCCTCCGTCTCTTGTGTGCCTGAGTCTTCATGCGTGCCAAAGCAGGGACTGGCATGTCAGGTTCCAAATGGCTTCCATGTCTCGGACCAACGCATCCGCTGAATGAACCTCAGACAGGGATGCCAGCGGGAGTGGTGGGCGAGGGTGCTGGTCATACACAATGTAGAACAAAGAAGCACCTGCGGACTCCGAGTCTAGGGAATTGTAAGAAAATTCCTCCCACGGAAGCAGGCTGGACCAGCCATCCTGACGGGCCAAAATGAAGTGGCGCGAGTAATTCCCTAGGACCTGGTTGACTCTTTCTACCTGACCAATTGTCTGTTGATGGTAGGCCTAGGAGAAATCCAGATTCACCTGCAGCTGGTAACAGAGGGCCCCTCCAAAATTTAGAAATGAACTGTACCCCCCAATCCGAGACGATATACAGGGGAAGCCCGTGCAACCGGAAGATGTGCTGAAAAAACAAGTTGGCCAGGCGCGGGGCAGAAGATAAGCCTGGCAATGGAACGAAATGTGCCATTTTCGAAAACCGATCAGTGACCACCCAGATGACTGTGTTACCAGATGAGGGGGAGAGATCGGTTATGAAGTCCATTGCCACGTGAGACCAAGGATTAGTAGGAATGGGCAGGGGTTGCAAGAGTCCAGCCGATTTGTGACGAGGCGTCTTGTTGCGAGCACAAGTGATGCAGGACTCAACGAATTCCCTGACGTCCTTAGCGAGGTCCGGCCACCAATAGAACCTAGGAGAAAACGTCTTACGAGCACCAGGATGTCCGGCCACTAGTGAGCAATGTCCCCACTTCAAAATTCTCCTGCGAAACGCGGGGCGCACGTACGTCTTCCCCGGCGGAGCATCCTGGAGGTCAACAGGAGCTGCGGAGACAAGGCACTCAGATGGTATTATGTGCTTTGGAACAGCTTCTTCTCCAACCACGTTGGAGGCACGTGAGAGGGCATCGGCCTTGACATTCTTTTCTGTGGGTCGGAAGTGGATCTGGAAGTTAAACCTGGAAAAGAAGAGAGACCACCTGGCTTGGCGTGGATTGAGTCGCTGGGCTGTCTGAAGATACTGGAGGTTCTTATGGTCAGAATAGATACTGATGGGATGCCGAGCACCTTCCAGAAGGTAACGCCATTCCTCCAACGCCAGTTTTATGGCCAGCAACTCCCGATCCCCAATGGTGTAATTCCTTTCCGCCGGCGAGAATGTCTTGGAATAGAAGCCGCATGTGACTGTTTTGCCCTTAGGGCTAACAAACAATACATGGAAACCTCTAAAGAAGCATTTATGCTATCTAAAATACATGAAAAAAACTTTGAGATTCTTAGTTCACATGTTTTGATCAAAAAATGCGTAAGCCACCCCCGGCAACCAACGGGATCTCAAGGCGGGTGGTCCTACTCTATTTTTACCTCTTACTTGAGTCAAATTCAGACTTCTCATTTGGGTCAGTGCCAGTGGCACCCAGGTTCACATTGTGTTTTTCAGAAATGTTTTTTTGTGCAGAACAATACGTTGCATTTGGAATATATTGCTTTTAATTTATATAGGGAGGAATGGATGCCTCCATTTTGGTCTCTTGCACCCCACCCACCTCCACAGGTTGTTATATCAGTGCAGTATGCTTGTAAGGTTGGGGCTTTTTTTATTTTTCTCTCTGGATTATGGATGTCTGTTGACCCAAATGAGAAGTCTGAATTTGACTCAAGTGAGAGGTAAAAATAGAGTAGGACCACCCGCCTTGAGATCCCGTTGGAAGCCGCGGGTGGCTTATGCATTTTTTGATCAAAACATGTGAACTAAAAATCTCAACGTTTTTTTTCATGTTTTGCCCTTAGGCCCCTTTTGCTTGAGGACTGCCCCAACCCCAACAGAAGAGGCGTCCACTTCTAGCGAAAACGGCCTCTAAGGGTCCGGTTGGGACAGAGGCGCAGAGGCGAAAGCGGATTTCAATTTCGTGAACGCTTCCTCGGCCTCAGGTGGCTAACGCCGAGGGTTGGAGTTCTTCTTAGTGAGGGCTACAATTGAAGCCACCAACGTGGAAAAGTGCAGGATGAACTGCCAATAGTAATTGCAAAAAACTAGGAAGCGTTGTATGGCCCGAAGACCAACTGGCCGTGGCCATTGCAAAACGGCTGACA
The DNA here is from genome assembly GCA_025379985.1 of Phyllomedusa bahiana. Lineage (NCBI taxonomy): Eukaryota > Metazoa > Chordata > Amphibia > Anura > Hylidae > Phyllomedusa > Phyllomedusa bahiana. The sequence goes on from JAODAL010047538.1 coordinate 9,516, forward strand.
ATTTTGCTGGGTCCATCCGCAATCCTTTGTCTGAGATGATGTAGCCAGAAATGGAAGGCTTGTTTGGTGAAAAAGGCACTTTTCCAGCGTGGCGTAAAGGTGGTTTACTCGAAGGCGCCTCAGTACCTGGCGAACGTGGACATGATGAGTCTCCAGATTGGGCGAGTACACCGAGATGTCATCCAGGTAAATCAAGACACAGGTATAGAGGAGATCCCTGAATATGTTGTTCACGAGCTCCTGGAATACTGCTGGAGTGTTACACAGCCCAAAAGGAATAACCAGGTACTCGAAATGCCCATCCCTTGTATCAAAGGCGGTCTTCCATTCATCCCCCTCACGGATACGAACAAGATTGCAGGCCCCCCCGCAAATCCAACTTGGAGCAGATCTTCGCACCTCGTAGTCGTTCAAAGAGTTCCGTGATCAGGGGTAAAGGGTATCGATTATTTACTGTAATCTTATTAAGACCCCGATAATCGATACAGGGCCGCAAGGAGCCGTTCTTCTTTTCCACGAAGAAAAATACCGACCTTCGGGAGAGGAGGATTTACGAATAAACCCCTTCTGGAGATTTTCCCATATATAGTCCGACATGGCTTGGGTTAGGTATGGACAAGGGATAGACCCTACCTTGGCGAGGACTTGTACCGGGCAGCAGGTTGATCAGTTTGTTTCTCTGAGAAGACATCGGCAAAATCCTGGTATTCGGCCGGTAGACCAGGCAATGTCTCGCGGGGTGCCAGTGGAGAGCTGGGAAGCATCGGGTGAGGTCCCACCAGACAACAGCTCAAGCAGTCTGGACCCCAGCCGGTAATCTCCCCAGACGTCCAATCGAGCGTTGGGGAGTGGAGCCGCAGCCACGGAAGCCCCAGCAGAATCGCCAAGAAGGAGCGAGGCAACACATAGATTGTGATCTTCTCTTTATGCAGAACACCCACATGGAGAGACAACGGCTTGGTAGCGAACTGTATAGCACCAATTAGGAGCTCTCCACTGACCGAGATCACCAATGGCTTTTCCAGACGGACCACCGGGAGGTGATACTGAGACACTAGAGAATGGTGGATAAAGTTCCCGGCAGAGCCCGAGTCCAGAAAGGCTGGAACCTGGAACGTGAGTCCAGCATCGGTCACGACTCGTACCGGCATCGTCAGGCGTGGAGAGGAGGAACTTGCACCTAGGGACATCTCTCCCACAGAACCTAGGTGCGGGCGTTTCCCGGACGCTTGGGTCGTAGGGGACAATGCTCTGGACTGGCACAGTATAAGCACAGGTTCACCAACCGACGTCGTGCCAGTTCTTGCTCGGAGAGTTGAACTCGGTCGACCTGCATAGGTTTCTCACTGGGAGTCGGTAGAAGTTGCATAGGGGGCCTCGAAACACAGGAGCCAAGTGAGGAAATCGATGTGATCGAACTACATCACGTTCTTGTCGTAGCTCCTCTTGTCTTTCAGCGAACCGCACGTCGATGCGAGTGGCCAAATGGATCAGTTCTCTTAGGGAAGACGGGATGTCTCTTGCAGCCAGCGCATCCTTAACCGTACTGGAGAGGCCCTTCTTGAAGGTGGCGCATAGGGCGGCCTCATTCCAGGTCAATTCTGAGGCTAAGGTGTGGAACTGCACTGCATAGTCTCCCATCGAGGAATCCCCTTGGCGCAAGTTTAAGAGGGCTGTTTTGGCAGATGACGCTCGCGCAGGTTCCTCGAATACACTGCGGAAGTCCTTGAGGAAAGCCTGTAGATCAGTCGTCACCGGGTCGCACCTGTCCAAGAGAGGTGTGGACCATGCCAGGGCCTTCCCGGAGAGCAGACTAACCACAAACGCCAACTTGGAACGTTCGGTCAGGAATTGGTCTGCCATCAGCTCTATATGCATTGAACACTGGGAGAATGAACCCATGCAGAGGTATTGTCACCTTCAAATTTGGGCTGGCATCGACAAAACGGAGCTTAGTGCCCACAGAGGCCAGCAGAGCCGCCGAGATGGGAACAAGCACGGTGAGGTGGTGGAGGATTTCTTGTTCGCTGCTGCTGGGCGACCTATGAGCCTACTGCATTATGGCGGTCACTGTTCCAGTTGTTTGTCTGTGCGCCATTGCTGGGACTTCTGGCAACCGATTCTTGTAAGATTCGCCACAGTGGGCAACGGCACCTTGGTGGGATCAATGGCCGGATCTTACTGTAACGGCAGGTGAGCAGGTAGGGGATCCACTGGACCCCCGCAAGCGCAGGATGGGCTTGCTGCGGCGGATTCCAACAGGTCGCTACCCCTAGACTGAGCGACGACTTGTGGAGGCAGACAAGGTTCAGCGAGGTACCAAATCGCGGCCTAGCTCCGAAGGTCGGAGACAGGCGGGAAGTCGGGCAACGCGCCAAAGTTCACGGGAACGGAAAAACTTAGCAGGGATTCGGTACACAGTAGACATAAACTAAGCTTCCACACGCTTTCACCATAGGCAGAATGCACTAAAGATCCGGCAGAGAGCTGTTGGAGGTGGAGCCGTAATATAGGGTGAGCACTTTTCCAGCTTGGCGTAAAGGTGGTTTACTCGAAGGCGCCTCAGTACCTGGCGAACGTGGACATGATGAGTCTCCAGATTGGGCGAGACACCGAGAATGGTCAATCCAAGTAAATCACGACACAAGGGTTAGAGTATCACCTTAATTATATTGTTCATGAACTCCTGAATACTGCTGAGTGTTACACAGCCCAAAAGGAATAACCAGGTACTCGAAATGCCCATTCCCTTGTATCAAAGGCGGTTCTTCTCCATTCATGGCCCCCTCATGGATACGAACAAGATTGCAGAGCCCACCCGCAAAGCCAACTTGGAGCAGAACATCGCACCCGTAGTCATTCAAAAGAGTTTTCCCGTGATCAGGGGGTAAAGGGTATCGATCTTTACTGTAATCTTATTAAAGACCCCACCCCGATAATCGATAAAGGCCGCAAGGAGCCGTTCTTTTCCACTAAGAAAAAATCCCGCACTGCGGGAGAGGAGGATTCTACGAAAAAACCCCTTCGAGAATTTTCCCATATATATCTGTCATGGCTTGGGTTAGGTATGGACAAGGGTAGACCCTACCCTTATGCTAGGACCTGGTACCGGGCAGCAGGTTGACAGTTGTTTCATCTGAGAAGACATCGGCAAAATCCTGGTATTCGGCCGGTAAGACCAGGGCCAATGTCTCTCGGGGTGGCCGGTGGAGATCTGGTAAGCATCGGGTGATGTCCCACCAGACAACAGCTCAACAGGTCTGGAACCCCAGCCGGTAATCTCCCCAACCGTCCAATCGAGCGTTGGGATAGGGGAGCCGCAGCCACAGAAGCCCCAGGCAAAATCGCCGGGAGGGATTCGAGGCAACATGTAGATTGTGATATTCTCTTTAGGCAGAACCCCCACGTTAGAGACAATGGCTTGGTAGCGAACCTGTATAGCACAACTTAGGAGCTCTCCACTGACCGAGAATACCATGGGCTTTTCCAAGACGGACCACCGGGAGGCATACTGAGACACTAGACGAGGATTGATAAAGTTCCCGTGCAGAGCCCGAGTCCCAGAAAAGGCTGGAACCTGGCACTGAGTCCAGCATCGATCACGACTCGTACCAGCATCGCAGTCCGTGGAGCAGGAGGAACTTGCACCTAGGGACACCTCTCCCACAGAACCTAGGTCGAGCTTTTCCCAGCCAGACGCTTGGGACGTAGGGGTCAATGCCTCTGGACTGGCACAGAAAAGAGCAACAGGTTCAACCAACCGACGTCTGCCAGTTTCTTGCTCCGGATATTGGAACTCGGCGAACTGCATAGGTTTTCTCACTGGGGAGTCGGAAGAAGTTGCATAGGGGGCCTCGAAACACAGAGCCAAGTTAGGAAATCGAAGTGGACAAACTACATCACGTTCTTGGTCGTAGCTCCCTTGTCTTTCAGCGAACCGCACGTCGATGCGAGTGGCCAAATGATAATTTCGCTTAGGGAAGACGGGATGTCTCTTTCAGCCATCGCATCCATAAACCCTATCTGGAGAGGGCGCTTCTTGAAGCGTGGTAGCATAGGGTGCCTCATTCCAGGTCAGTTCTGAGGCAAAGGTGTGGAACTCACTGCATAGTCACCCATCGAGGAATCCCCTTGGCGCAAGATTTTAGAGAGGGGCTGTTTTGGCAGATGACGCTCGCCCGCAGGTTCCTCGAATAACACTGCGGTAAGTCCTTATAGGAAAGCCATAGAACAGTCGTCACCCCGGGTCGCACCTGTCCCAAGGAGAGGTGGGACCATGCGCAGGTGCCTTCCCGTAGAGCAGACTAACCACAAACGCCAACTTGGAACGATTCGTCCCAGGAAATGGTCTTCATCAGCTCTATATGCATTGAACACTGGATGATGAACCCCATGCAGAGGTTTGGGTCTCCTTCAAATTTGGCTGGCAGCGACAAACGGAGCTTGGGGCCCACAGAGGCCAGCAGAGCCGCCGGAGTGGGAACAAGCACGGGAGGTGGTGGAGGCTGCTGCTGGGTGACGATGAGCTACTGCATTATGGCGGTCAGCTGTTCCAGTTGTTGTGTCTGTTGCGCCAGTTGCTGGGACTGCTGGGCAACGATTCATGTAAGATTTCGTCCACAGTTGGCAACTCACCTTGGTGGGATCCATGGCCGGATCTTACTGTAACGGCAGGTGAGCAGGTAGGGGATCCACTGGACCCCCGCAAGCGCAGGATGGGCTTGCTGCGGCGGGATTCCAACAGGTCGCTACCCCTGACATACTAGCATTGAGGCATTACAAGGTGCGCGGGTAACCCAAATCGTCGGGATGAGGCTCGAAGTCGGAGACAGGCGGGATAAAGGGTCGGGAAATTCAGCAAAGGATCACGGACGGAAAAACGTAGCAAGGGGATTCTTACACATTATACATAAACTAAAGCTTTCCACACGCTTTTCACCATCAGGCATAATGCACTAAAGAACCGGCAGAGAGCGTTGAGAGTGGAGCCGTAATATAGGGTGAGCGGCCGGTCAAATAGCCAATTACCAGCGCACGAGGCCCCTTTAAATGCTGATCAAAGCCGGCGTGCACTGCTCTAGGGGAGGGGCGGATAGGCGCAACTGGCCGGCAAAGGCAGCGCATGTCGGGTGAGCATGCACCGGACACAATTCTGTAAGCTCTTCTCATTGGTCGGCGTAAACCAGCCAATCAGAATAGTACGACAGTGAACCATTAAAACCCTAGTGGAGAAGTTATTTGACCAATCAAATTCAAAGGTTGGACAGGTTCAAAAGTAAGGAAACATGCAGAAAAGAGCTGATTGGTTGAGCTAGCGGGGGACTTGGCAATCCAGGCCAATCAAGAAATAGGAGCTACAGGGACCCATTATAACCAGGAGAGGTATTGACCAATCAAATTCAAGGTGGGACAGTTCAAAATACAGTAAAAATGGTAGAAAAGACTGATTGGTTGAGCTATGCGGGGGCTTGGCTATCCCTGCCCAATCATAGAGGCGGCGAGCTACTTTGTCCCAATGTAGTCTATGGCCATGATCGGGCAAGAAATCACGGCTTTCAGTGCCGTGCGGTGCGATGGAATATGATTTAAAAAATCGTTTTTTATTAGGTGTCCCTAATATTATCTGAAAAATGAGCTGAAACCTTACTGTAAACATAAATCCAATCAAAGATCCCTATACAACGGCGTTTGTCGCCGGAGCACCGGTGCAGGCGCAACATCAGGGGGAATTGCGATTATAAACATTGCCGGGAAACTACATCAATTCAAATTCTGTAGCGCTTCTCAGATGGTCGGCATAAACCAGCCAATCAGAATAGGAAGCGACAGTGAACCATTATAAGCTATGGAGAAGTAATGAACAATCAAATGAAAGTCGGACAGTTTCAAAATCAGTAAAAAGGCAAAAATAGCTGATTGTTGATCCCAGGCGGCAGATATGAATCCACCAATCATATGTAGTGCGTCTATTTTTGAGTGGAGCAAGAAGGGCCGATGATAGAAGGGCACCCTAAAAAGATAAACTTCTATGGGAAAATTCAAGTACAGTGATTTGGTTGGGGTAATAGGGGCACGTCCAGTTTAGCCAATCAGCGGGTGACTACCCTTCTCATAAGAGTTCTATGGGGAAAAGAAATTGCAGATCTAGCTCTGTTTGGATTGCTATAGTTAAAAGAGGCGCGCGGTTGTTTGGACCAATGGGAGAGCGAGCGACGCATTTATGGGTTTTCTAATGCATTCTATTTTTTTCAGATAATATTTTACACCTAATAAAAAATATTTTTTTAATCATACTCCATGCCGCACGGCGCTGAGAGCCGATATTCAATGCCCCCCGATCAGGCCAAAGACTACAATGGGACAAAGTACTCGCGCTCGATTGGCCGAGATAGCTAAGCCCCCGCTAGCTCAACCAATCATCTCTTGTTCTGCATATTACTAGTATTTTGAACTGTCCCTCCTTTGAAATTATGATTGAATCAAATACTTCTCCATAGGATAGAATGGGTCTTTCGCTCCCAATTCAGATTGGCCAGGATTGCCAAGCCCCCCGCTATGCTCAACCAAACTGCTCTTTTTCTGCTTTTCCTGTAATTTGAACTGTCACCCCTTTAATTTTGATTGTCCAATACTTCTCCTAGGATAGAATGGGTCACTGTCGTCACCTATACTATTGGCCAGAATGCCAAGCCCCGCAAGCTCAACCAATCAGCTCTTGTTCTGCATTTTTAACTGTATTTTGCACTGTCCCGCCTTGAATTTTGATTGGTCAATACTTCTCCATAGGTTTTAATGGGGTCTCTGTTGCTCCTATTTCTGATTGGATGGTTTTTGCCGACCAATGTAGAAAGCGCTTACACAGAATTTGAATTACTGTATTTCCCCAGCAATATTCCAAGATTCCTACTTCCCTGTATGTTTTCGCCGTTCTAGATTTTTGTAAAGTGATTTTTACCGAGATTTTTTTCTTTTTATAGGAAGGTTTGAGCTCTTTTTCTGAAAATGTTTTACACCTAATAAAAATGTTTTTTTTTTCTTTTGCGCTCTTCTATATGTATCCTCTCATGTTACGTTCTAGCTTCACTTCGCCCCTCCGGTATTTAGCCCAATTCAATAGGTCTCCCTGTCGGAGCTGGGAGTTCGGCATTGCGCCGCCTTTCCGAGGCGTCTGCTTGCCTGGGAGTATTCGAAAGACCCGGGCCCCCACCCAAAGCCCCACCGTGCCCTTTGGCCCCCCTTTATGTTAGGCGCACCCGAAAGGGGCGAAGGCGCGCCTAACATCCACCCCTGGTCCGCAGGGGATTCGGATCGGGGGAGCTGCATTTTCCCAGAAAACAGGCAAAACTCCCGATCTACATGTCCCCCTAAATTTGAATTTTGTTCATGGAAAAAACAAGACATCCCCCAAAAAAATAAAAACCTACATTCTAAGGAAAAATTTTTTTGGGGGGAACCAGGGTATTATGTGTTGTTGTTTTTATTATTATTAATAATATTATTATTATTATTATTATAATATTTGTAAGGCCCCATTCACACGGCTTATTCACGCTGGATTTGCGAGCCGGATTGCGCTCGAATTCCCCTTGAAAAGGGGGGGGGGCGGTGCGGGGGCGCGGCCCGCCGGCCCCATTGACTGCTATTATCCACGGGGTGTATTGCGCCTGGTAATGTGCATGTACTTTCTCCCCCCCCGGCGGATTTCGGGGAAGGAGCGACGGAAATCCACTTTCTCTATGGAACAGGGTTTTTGTAATTTAAATCCGACGGGTTGGCCCATACTGCAGCGCAAATCCGGGGGCAGAGTAAGGGGCCAAACCGCGGGAAATAAGCCGGTGAACACGGCCCAAAATGTCAAAGGGGTGTTTTGAACTTTTAAAATTAGTTATTTGTTTAATTTTTTTTTTTTTTTTTTTTTCTTTTTTACATTAACATTAAGGCCCTGTTCACACGGCGAAATGGGGCGCGGTTATGGCCGCGTGGTTTTCCAACGCCGGTTCCCCGCAGGCCAAAACCGCGGCAAATAGCGCCTAGTTTATTAACTGGTTTCCTATGGGGAAACCGCGTTAATATTCCACAGCGCGGGTTGTGGGCCGCCGGCTCCGGGGCGGGCACGTACTCTGCTCTGGCCGGCCCGCGGCGGTGCTGTGGCGGGTGTCGCCGCGGGTGGTGTGCGGCTGGACCGCGGCTCGCGGCGCGGTCGTGCCCCTGCTATAATTTGCATGGGGGGCAAAACCCTTTGCCCGCAAGCCGCGCCCCCAAACCACGGCCACCCACCGATGGACCACGGCTGGTCTGCGCTGCAAACCCGCGTCGGGAGAACCAAGTTTGCGGCGAGGTCCGAAGAGGCCTTGTCCGCGGGAACCGCGGCGAGAGCCGCGGCGAAACCCGCGGCCAAAACTGCCGTGTGAACGGGGCCTAAGGGGGACATGTATGAAAACGGTCTAGGTATAAGACTTTCCTTGTTGCCCAATAGCAAACCAATAAGAGCCCGCCTTATTTTTTTTCAATGCACAGTATGAAATTAAAGGGCAAACTTCTGATTAGTTGCATTTGGGCACCTCATTGAAGTGTTAGACCTATAGAAAGTTTTCATTCCATGTGGCCATTGGTCTCACTTGTTGAAATGAACTTGCTTGTCTATGTAAGCCAGTTCTGACGTACTCCTGTATAGAGGAATTTTATTAATCAAGTATTACCCCCTTGACAGCAAAATGTGCAGGGCCAGGGTGTAATTGGTATACTAACATGGCTGCCATGGCCAACTGAGCAAGCGCCTCACGATTGTGTTAACAGGGGGGATAATCTGGAAGGCTGCAACAGACCGCAGCCCCTTTATAAATCATTTAGAAATGCCAGAACAGCACCAAAACGCTACCTAGGGCTTCACTGAGAGTTAAAGGGAGATTTCCACCGATGCCACCCGCTGTCCAATGTGGCGGGCATGGTGACCAGTAATGCCAAGCCATTGTGCCCAACTGCCAATCCTCTGCCAAGCAGATTTATTGTACATCCTGCACCAAATCTTTCTCCGACCCTGCCTGTGCAGATGTAACCCATGAAGTCATCAGGGTGGCATGTCAGAATGGGTCAATGGTGATTATTTCAGTTCAATGTTTTTTTTCACAATCTCTCAGTAGCACAATCATTTATGAGAATAACATCTGCATGAGAGGCAGGGATCTTACCGACTAATGGAGGAGTGATGGGGAACTTTGGGAGAAAAGAAATCGGTGAGGAGCGCTGCTCTGGAGATGCTCCGGCTGTCTGCTTGGTTGGAGAATTCTATGGTTAATAGGAGATGATTGGGAATCATTGAGAACCCAGCAAGGGAAACCATGTAGTTGAAGTTGAATATTAAAGGGATGGCGGATCCTCCTGAGTGCGGTTCTTTATAGGACAGGATAGAAATTAAAGTGGATTGATATTCACTATATATCTTGTATTTCGTTTATAGTGGCTATTACCAAAGGTGCTGTCAAGCGACTGTAGTTACCCACCAGTTCCAGCAAACATAGGTACAGCATGCCATCTTCATGTAGATGCTAACCTTGGTTCGGCTGGTTGGGCTTTAGAGCTGAGACCATAATGTGACCCAAATGTGCACAAATAAGAGCCTCACCCACAGAGCAGAACAGGGGCCTTTCTGTTGTGGGTGCAGGGTTAGCATTCACCACCAGGAGAATGGAGAAGGCACAAAAGTCTCTAAGCCATATTGGAAGATACCAGATTATAAATGGCCACATGGTGGGTGGGGGCTTTTGTGAATTTTGCAATGGAGCTAGATGATCAATTGCTATGCCTCTGCATTGGTGTGGGTTGCATAAGGTTTTTGCCACAAAAGGTATGTCCTTTGTAGGGTCTAATAGTTGCCCTAGGATTTCATCTAACACTTTCTAGGACTGGAATATTCTTCTTGAGGGGATTTCTTTTCTCGCCTGTTTCACCGGATGTTGCTCTTCACAGTTCAGCTTCTGTCTACACTTCCTGTTCCAGGCTGTTGAAATACCTAACCATTTAGAGCATCATGTACCTTCTTGCCTGCTGGTTAAGGCCCATCCATAACCCAATGTCCCTTAATAGACCCAGCTAGGAATAGCAGAGCTGATTGCCAGTCACTACTGTAAGAACAGTACAGTAGTGACAGGCATATCAGCATCTGCTATTCCTTAAGCTGGGCTGGTTAGAGGACATATGGTGATGGAATGTGGCTTAACCATCAAAAGAGGTAGTAGGTTAACAGAGCTCTTTAAAAGGGTTAGGGTATGTTCACATGCGGCGAGTACAGTACACATAAAATACGCGGGTGATTTGGGGGAGTCGCGCTGATTGCATGATACTTCCCGAAAAACGGGGGGGGGTGGGGGGGCGGTGCAGCCCGCCGGCACCCATAGATTATTCATTAACTTGTACGCGTAAATCGCAACGAATAAATGACATGTCACTTGCCGATGCGAGGGAATGGAAGAGCCTGCAAGCCCCATTGGACATGCATTCTAGCGGCGTCGATATTCGCGCAAGTAATTGACATGCTCATCTTATCTCCACCAGCGCGTACAATACGATCTTATTGTACGCGCAGGGGGGAGGAAGAAGGCGTTATCATTAGTTCTTCCTATTGAGAGCTATGAATTACCGTAATTGCGGGGAAACTTTTCGCCTCATAGTAAGCGCAATACGTGGCGAAATACTCCTGCAAGTATTTTTTATGGGGGCGGCAATTTTAGCCGTGTGACACGTTTACCCTTAAAGTTTGTCCAGTTGAGATAAATGAGCTCCTGTGCTACTGATTAAGATACGAGCAGGAAGTGACTATCACGAGCTTGACGGAGCGTAAGAGGGATCGGTAAATCTAGGTAGCTTGTGTACATAGGCAGGAGGTCTTATCTGCTATTTAATCTTGAAAGGAGCAAAAATCAGATCAGCTACGTATTTGTAATAGTCTTTATTTACCCTTTGCTACATGTTTAAAGCTAATCAATGTGGTGAGAATACCTCTTTAAGGGGTTGTGGCCACAGTCCCGCCTCAGTCCTCCATCCTTTTTTAAGGGTCCTTTGAATGGAGCAGCTGTCTCCAAACATCTGCGGTGGCTCCAGTTCCAACCATAAGAGGAACCAACAGAGATAGCCGGAAGGCTGTATGAACTATCTCCTTCAGTCCCATAGACCTTGAATTGCACAGCAGTGCAGATGTTTGATCACTGTTTCACTCAAACATTTTCTCACTGCGAGAGCACAATTCGGAAACATGGTGGACTTGGGGCGATCAGTGGGACTCGTAGTGATCAGATGTTTATCACCTATCCTATTGTAGGTGTTAAATGTTATTGTGGCACAACCCTTAAGACCTTTTCTCCTTTTTGCTATTCACTTTGCAAGTGGCAGATATTTTTTTGACCTGGATACCTCGTTCACCATGCAACTTTTGTTTTATCATAAGACAACCACACAAAGCCCACATTTTGAAGCTGATCATACTCTGGTTTTAATAGAGCTCTTAGCAGTATATGTTGTTTAATGGGCACTAGAAGGGCACTGCACAGCTCTGTACTGCGCTGTGATGTGACTATGTACTGGCCACTATGTGACATGTACAGTATTGGTTGCTGTGTGGCTCTGTACTGTGCTGTGTGGCTTTGAACTGTTCGTGCTGTGTGGCTTATTGTTACTGGCCACTGTGTGCGACTCTGTTCTGGCACTGTGGCTCATGATGGCCGCTGTGGGGCTATTCGTACTAGGTTGCTGTGTGGACTCTGTTACTGGCACAGTGGCTCTGTTACTGGCGCTTGTGTGTAATGTACTGGCGCCCACGGTGTGTGCTCTGTAATGGTGATGTGTGGCTCTGTATGGCGCTCGCCGCTTGTGGGTGCTCTGTTACTGATGCCGTGTGGCTTTGAAAGCTGTTGCTGTGTGGCTGTTCTGATGCTCGTGTGGCTCTTACTGGTGCTGTGGCTCTGTACTTAGTGCTAGGTGGCTATGTACTGGTGCTGTGTGGCTCTGTACTTGCACTGTGGCTCTGTACTAGTGCTAGGTGGCTCTGTACTTGATGCCGTTGTGGCTTTGTTACTGTGCTGAGTGGGTCATATTGATGCTTTGGCTCTGGTACTGGGTGACGCATGGCAGTGTAAATGGCACTGTATGTCTTAGCACTGAAGGAGTTGGGCTCTGTAATGGTGCTGTATACAGGGCCCGGACTGGGACTGCATGATTGGGCAGATTCCCGGTGGTCTGGGTATCGCATGGGCCGCCTGATACATTTTTATGTTATATCATGCTGCGAGACATTGCTGCTCCTCCTTCTTTTTAAGGTGTAAGCAACGCGCTTTGGAGGGCTGATGACTGGTCGTGATGGGCGCTCTTTTTGGCTTGTCAGTACTGGCAGCATCATAGGAACTGCAGCCAATGCGGCGTGGTCGCCTGCAACAAGATGCTCCAACGGCTTTCAGTCGTGTGGTACAGGTAGCATCAGGAGGACAGTGTGTGCGGCTGTATACACAGGGGCCTACATACTGGGGGCTATAACCTACAGAGTTGTAAGGGTTCGGTGGATTCGCTGGACCACCGCAAGCGATGATAGTTAAGCCGCGCCAGGAACGGGAATCTAAGTAGCCCCCGGTTTTCACCTGAGCCCGCCGCAAGCGGGATGGGACTTGCTTTGCGGCGTGAGGTTACAGGTCAGCTACCCCTGACGTGACTTGCTTGCGTTGGGTGGCGTGACGGGGTACTGCGTGGGTACAAAATCGTTAATCCCAAAGGCGTAGTCCGGGGACAGGCAGAAAGTCCGGGCAGGCGGCAGAGTTTACGTTGGTCAGAGACGGGCAGACGGTCAGGGCAGACGGCAAAGGCAAGGTCAGAATACGTAAGCAGGCGGACTGGTACACTGGTAATCCATACGACACTAGAGACATCTAGCTCTACTAAACCGACACCAACGATCTCCGCACCGAGTGACTGGGGGGTAAACCCTTATATAGGACCAGTGCCCGGGCACTAAGCCAAATTACGGGGACACTGGCCCTTTAAATCTAGACCAGCCGTCGATAGCTGCGCGCGCGCTAGGGGGAGGGCATGCGAATACGGCGGACGGACCGGAGCGGCGTGCACAGGAGCGCCCGGCCAGGTAAGAGAGCCGGGGGGAGACGTGCGGACCGGGGCGGTCGCGGGTGGACCGCGATAGCCCGCGCGGGCCCTCGCAGGCAGGGGAATCGGCCCGCAGGGGCAGCGGGCTGCCCGGCGGACCGCCATGACAGTACCCCCCCCCCCCCCCACCCATTAGGTCTGCCCCTCTTTTTTTTGAAGCTAGCAAGGAGATCAGGTGACGGTTGCCTCAGGTTCCCACCAGAACGCTACTCTGGCCCGAACCCTTCCAGTCAATGCAGAAGAACCGTCTTCCCCTCACTGTGTCTGCTGCCAGCACCTCCTTGACCTCAAAGGATGTTATCAGAGTTGGCCACAGGAGAAGGCGAGACAAGATCCACGGGAGAAGCGATTCAGCACCACAGGGACTTGAGGAGCGTGAGACATGAAGGCGTTCGGGACACGCGAGTGGGTGAAAAGCGGAGCTTGTAGGAGAACCGGGTTAAGCTGACCAAGAGTACCACAAAAGGGCCCAAAATATTTAGGCCAAACTTGTACGATGGGTACCTTGATAACGGATGTTTTTGGCCAATATCCAACCCTATCCACATGGCTTAATACAGGGGTGAGGTCCTCCGGTAACCTATTGGCCTGAACTTTTTGTATAGGTTGGGAAGCCCGAAGAAGGGGCCTGGGACGAGTGGACCTTGCCAGAGAGACTTGTGCTTACTCGTATTTGGGCATCCATGGCAGGAAACATTGACACGAAACGGCCAGGGGGAGAAGCGGGCGGGGATGTAACCCAAACACAAATAAAAAAGGGAGGTGGCTCCCGCGGACTTGGGTCTAGGGAAGTATATGAGAATTAGCCATGGGGAGAGGTCAGACCAGTTATCCTGACGGAAGCACAAAATGTTGCAGATAAGTGCCCTAAGAGCTGGTTGACCCTCTCCACTGCCCGTTGGTACTGAGGGGTGGTACGAAGATGAAAAGTCCAGCTGAACCCGTAACTGGCCACAGAGAGGCCCTCAGAATTTAGATACAAAACTGGAAATTCCCCTATCAGAGATGATGTGCAAAGGGAGCCCATGCAATACGAAAGCTGTGGTGGAAAGAAGAGACTGGGCTAGCTGGGTGCGAGGTGTAACCGGGGCAGGGGCACTCAATATGAGCCAGGTATGGACCAGCTGTTTAGAAGAAATGTCCCCATTTAAGATTCGAGGGCACGCCAAAGCAGGCGGACTAATACTTCCCAGGTCCAGGGGGTAACTGTTGCAGGTCTAAAGGAGCTGCCGAAAGAAGCCGTTCCGGAGGAATGATGTGCCTGCAGGGTTGGCTCCAAGCCACGTTGCTTTGGTCGGAGGTTCTAGAGAGAGCGTCCACCCTGACGTTTTTTTCTGATCCGTCGGAATTGTAGGAGGAAATAAACGGGCGAAGAAAAGCGACCATCTGGCTTGGACGTGGAATTCAATCGACTGGGAGATTGTAGATATAGAAGATTCTTATGAATCTGCATAGATCTATATGGGATGGTGAGCCCCCTCCTGCAAGTGACGCCATTCTTCTTGGGACAACTATTAGCAAGAAGTTCCCAATCACCGATAGTGTATTTGCGGGTTTTTTTATTTTTTATTTTTTTATTTTTGGCAGAAGTGAAGGTCTTGGGGAGAAGAATCCCCAACACGTCCGGCAATTTCCCCCGAGGGGGACTTCTGAAGAACGAAGAAACGGCACCGGCACAACTTGGAGGGAAGGCCGTCAACCTCTACGACAAACGGTCGCTGAGGGTCCGGCACGAGGAGCGAGAACTGGAGCGCAGCAAAGCAGCTTTCAGACGTTATTGACTGCCTCTTGGCCTCGGGAGGCCGATGTTTTGGGGGTCGGCACCCATCTTGGGTGTGGGCCACCATTGGGAGCACCCTGAGAGGAGAACCTGGGGGATAAATTGCCTGTAATATTGGCAAAGCCTAGAAGCGCTGGCTGGCCCGACAGCCCACCCGGACGGGGCCACTGCGGAATTGCTGAGAGGCTTGGCGGGTCCATCTGTTGACCTTGGTCCGACACGATGTACCCTAAGATGGGCTGGGAAGGTTGTGCTTCGAACAGGAACTTTCAAACTTCGGCATAAAGTTGGTGGTTTTCGGAGACGTCTGTGAAACTGGCGGGACATGCGTGACGGTGAGTTTTCTAGGTCTCGGAAGAATAGATGAGAATATCGTCTAGATAGACTATAACGCAGACGTATAGAAGATCCGAAAACGATATCATTAACGAAGTTTTGGAAGACAAAGCCGGAGTGTTGCAGAGACCAAATGGCATGACGAGATATTCGAAGTGGCCATCAACGGGGTGTTTAAAGGCTGTTTCATCTCGTCACTTTTCGCGATGAGGATCAAATTGTAAGCACAGACGAAGGTACAGTTAGAAAATAATTCTTGCGCCACGTAGACGGTCAATTAGCCTCCTGAGATCAAAGGCAGGGGGGGTATCATTTTTACGGTTATTGTGTTCAGGCCACGTTAATGATACAGGGACGGGAGCGGTACATCTTTCTTTTCGACCAAAAATGAATCCGGGCTCCCGCAGGAGAGGAAGACTTGTGTATAAAGCCTTGCGGAGATCTCTTGATATAGTCTGTACATGGCCTTTGTTTAGGGAAGGAAACGTAGATGAGGGTACACACTGCATCGGGGTAGGAGTAGTACGGTTGCCAGGTCTATAGGGCAATAAGAACCCAAGAGGGCCCGAGTTGGGAGGCCTGCAGTTTTTTAGCATGTATTTCAGAAAAAAAACACCGGAAAAAGTCCCTGGTAAGGAGCAGGCCAGACTGGCAAAGACTTCGTTAGGCTCGACGGTAGAAGGCAGGACCGACGGGCTGGGCAGAAGGCGCCCGAAAGGCAATGTTGAGTGGCATGCCGGGCCCCATCGAAGAATCTCGCCTCGTGTTCTGTTTAGGGTCGGAGCATGCTCTTGAACCAGGGGAGGCCCAGAGGATCTCAGTAGAGGAACGAGGCAGTACGAAGTATGGTTTCACACTGTTTCCTGATGTAGCGCCCGATCTTCCAGGAGGAGAGGGGCGCAGTGCAGAAACGACCGATTGGCATCCTTGAGGCATTCGCCACTGACTGAGGAGAAAACATGGGTTTTCTGCAGGGGGTCATGAAGCCGGTTGGGCACACCAGGGCGTGGCTGCTAAAGTTACCAGCGACCCCGAGTCCAGGAAGGACGGTGGCCTGAAGGTGCTGTCCGGCGAAGAGTCTCCACATAGAACGGGGAACGGTCTGGCGGGGAGAGGCGCACTGACCACTAGGGTGGCTCTCTCCTGGCGAATCCCTAGGTGCCGGGAGGTTTCCCGGGTGTAACACCGGGTACAGTCCCCAATGAAGTGGCCGGGCACCGCCACAGTAGGAAGCATAGCTGCCTCAGACGTCGCTGTGAGCGTTCTTCCTGGCCGTCAAAATGAAGCTCCTTTCAACCTGCATGGGTTGTCCTCATGAACCCGTTGGTGGAGAAAAGAAGTGTGAGGGCGTTTTGTTGAAAGACAGGAGCTAAGCCGAGGTAAGCCGGGCGTGGTCGGAAGTAGGCTCGCGCTGGAGGCGGGGCTTTGTTGTCTTTCAGCAAAGCGGATATCGATCCTGGGTGGACCTACGAATCAATTCGTCCAGCGATGGTAGGCATGTCCCGACCCGCCGAGCTCATATTTAATGCGTCACAGGAGAGGCCTTGCAGAACTTTGCCACCAACGCCTCATTGCTCACAGTCAAGTCCCGAGGTAAGGGTGCAGAACTTGCACCTGAGTACTGTCCCACAGTGGAGTCGCCCGGACGGCTGCACGGAGCAGAGCTGCGGCAGAGATGAGGTGCGACCAGGTTCCTAAAAGTCGGTGCGGAACCCTGGAGAAAGGCATTGCAGTATTAGCCGTCAGCGCGATCCTGTCACAGGTCCACACAATGGAGTGGCACAGACCAGACGCTTCGCCCGATAGGGAAGCTAATAATGAAGGCCACTTAGGCCCACTCAGTTGGAAAACCTGATGAACAGATCTCGGCATGTGGATGTGAACATTGGACTGTTGAAGCATCTGAACTTCTTGGGGTCTCCATCATAGCCGAGGTGGGGAAGCGGCAGTGCAGAGGAAGGTCCCAGACTAGGGGCAGGAGGAAGAAGCCGAGGCTGCAGGCAGACAAACAGGTGCAGGCGAGGACGGCCAGCAGCATGCTGGCGGAGGTAGGCGGGCGCAAGAGTTCCGCTAATGGCCACGAGCTGCGTCGAGACGCTGATCTGCTGGCGACGGCAGTCGCAACGTCCCGGCTAGTTAGGGCAGAAGGTTACCCTGGCGGGAATCCATGGACCCAGGATCTTACTGTAAGGGTTCGTGTGGATTCGCTGGTACCACCGCAAGCGATGATATTAAATCCACGCCAGGGAATTAAGGTAGCCCCCGGTTTTCACAGAGCCGCGCAAAGCGGGGATAGACTTGCTCGGCGTGAGGCTACCAGGTCGCTACCCCATGACGTGACTTTGCTTGCGGTGGCGGACGGGGTACTGCTGTGGTACAAAATCGTAATCCAATGGGCGTAGTCGGGGAACAGGCAGAAGTGATCAGGGCAGACTGACAGTAGGTTCGTGGTCAGAGCGGGCAGACGGTCAGGGCAGGCGGCAAACATGCAAGGTCAGGAAACGTAAGCAGGCGGACTGGTACAATGGTAATCAATCGGACACTAGAGACACTTAAAGCTCACTAACGCACACCAACGAATTGGCACCGAGTGCTGGGGGCGTAACCACCTTATATAGGACAGTGCCCGGCACTAAGCCAATTACGGACACTGGCCCTTTAAATCTAGACCCAGCCGTCGCATGAGCGCAGTGCTAGGGGGCGGCATGCGTACTACGGCCGGGACTGGACCAGGAGCGGCGTGCACAGGAGCGTGGCCAGGTACTAAAGGGCCCGGAGTGGGGACCGGGGGCTGGTCGCGGGTGACACGCGATGCCCCCTCCGGGCCATCAGCAGGCAGGGGAAGGCCAACAGGGGCCGCCGGCGCGCCCGGGCCGCCATGGACAAGAGTGATATGAAAGAGGGGCCTTATGACCTACAGGGTCTAATATATACAAGGAGCCTAATAAAACTACAGGGTGATATATACAAGGGGGCTATATCGTCAGGGGCCAATATACATGGGTCTATAAACCTACAGGGCCAATATACATGGGGTCTATAACCTACAGGGGAGTATATACAGGGAGCCTATAATTCGACATGGTGAATATATACAAGGGGCTTTTAACCCTTCAGGGGCCAATATATACAAGGGGCTTTAACCTACAGGAGACCAATATTACCAAGGGGCTATAACCCTACAGGTATCAATTATACATGGGGGTCTAACTGCATGAGGCTCATATGTTCCAAGGTGCTATAACCCTACAGGGGCATGTTTCAGGGTGCTTTAACCTCCAGGGGGCTATATACATCGGGGCTATAACCTACAGGGGGGCTATATACATAGGGCTGGTGGCCTAGGAAATACAGCGACACAGGAGGCGAGGACCTCGTCTCCTGCGAAGCTTAAAGACACGAGGGTCCAAGGTCTGTACCCCAATGTGTACACACCGGATCCACCGGCAGATATCATGAAGCATGGGCATGGTAGGAGGCTGCCCAGGAGGGACCCCTGTGTGATGCCCCGGGCAACCGCCTACACCCCAATGAATAGAAACCCCGGGCTAGGGTGAGTAGGGGATAAGCGTGGAGGGGAGCGGAGGGTTATAGTGGGGTCCGGGAAGGTTTTTTTTTGGAGTGGAGGGTGACAGAGGAGAGTTTAGCGTGGGGCTGCGGGGGGGGTCAAGGTGAGGTGAATGGTTAGGTGGGTGAGATGAGGGTTAGAGTGTGGGGGCAGAGTGGGGGGGAACAAGAAGCATTAAAATCATATCCGTTAAAAACTCCAGAGTATCTAGCTGGGGTGGGACTATTCTTGGGATTACTGAGTGTTTCACTTTTACAAATTTTTTCCCCCTCAAAAATTGATATAAAAATACACCCCATATGTGTTTTATAAATGTATATGGGTTTTTTCGGCATCTGTTTTCATTGGTGGGTCTATTTACTCTTATTGAGTAGTTTGTCATCATCAGTATAAACATAATTTTGATATAGCTGAGTGCTTAAAAGAATCACTTACGTATACTTTGGGCGTTATACACTGCCTTTTTTGATTTTTTTGATTTTTGTCATTGGTATTGAGTTTTCTGTACTTTTGGAGGATTTGTGGACTATCTTTTACTGTTTGGTTTATTTAAACTACCTTTAACACCCTTCCTTTTTCTGCACCCTTAAAATTTTTGCCCCCTGAGGAATCCTTAGAATGTTTTAGGGGTTTTGAAACATGTGGGGGGTTTATGTTTTTGAGGGAATTTTTTCTTGGGGTTTTTCAGTACCTGGGCTAGGTTCCCGGGACGGAGGCCCCTTTTTTCGGGGGCGATTGTCCGTTTGTTATGGGATGGGATTTTTAGAATTTTCCCCGGGGTATCTAGGGATTTTCATGTTTTTTTCCCTCTCTTTTCTATTTATTTACATTATTTCCCCCTTTTTCTTCTTTTTCCCTTTGCTTTCGTCCTTTTTTTTGTGTGGTTTGGGCATTTTGTATTTTTTTTGTGGATTTTCCTGGCCTACTTGCCATTCATTTTAATTGTTATAATAAAAGTTTTATATATTTTTGAGGACATTTTTTTTCCCCTTTTTAAAAGATGAAAAGAACCCAGCGCACCACACAAGCGGGACCATGGGGCGCATTTTGGACACCGACCTTTCACATCCTGTGTAGGAAAGTGGGCCCGCAAAGAGGGTTTGGTTTGTTAAAAGGGGGTGGTATGCAAATTAGGGGAAACCGTGATCAGGAAGGGGAGGTAGGGGAACAAAACAGTATCCCACATAATCCAGCTGTTCCCACTACTTCCGTCCGAAACTAAGGGTAAGCGACAACTGGCACGTTCCTGCTTACCCCAAAAAATGTACATGGGGACAAAACGAGACAACAAAAACCCAATAGGTTGCCAGATAACGTCAGAACTAAGGGCAAATGAAGTACCAAAACTACAGAACGGAGTTTCAGAAAAGCAAACCAGAGGTCAGAAAATCAAATCACAATAAAGAAAACACAGCTAAGTCCCACCAAAAATTAACATCGAAGTCAATGGGAACCGAGCAGAAAGTCGGAAAATTTGGTA
>JAODAL010047539.1:0-29819 GCA_025379985.1 Phyllomedusa bahiana
ATGTGGCCCTTTGTGGTTACTGTTCAATGAAAAAATTGGTGAAGTAAAAGGCTGACACATTTGGGGGTTTAAAAGACCCTTAGTCATAGCTACCTTCTGGAATGAGCTGTGAACCACTGCATTCCAAGTACAGACAGGTGAGCTGGATAAATAACATAAATTAATATAATTTTTGCTGATGTGTAAAAAAAATTAAAAAACAAAAGAAGACAGTTTCTGTTTTGGATGGATAATTTTTGCTCATCTCTTACCAATGTTATTCTTGTAATTTACGGGAAGAAAATTTACGCATATATTCACTTATTCAAAAACACATGAAATTTGAAAAAATAAAAAAACTTGCTGGGGAAAAATTTAGGTGTCCATGTTTTAAAAGAAATGTTAAGAAAATGTAATCAAGAATAACCATGAGTATAAATAGGATTTTCAGTCCATTTTCTGGAACTAACTGCATTTGCATTCTTTCATTTGGAGGATTTAGAACTCTGTGCTTTTAAATATAAACACTATATACAGTAAGACCATTATGGTAACTAAACATGATAGGTGGTCTCGCAAGCTCCACTAATCTGCTCAAGTCGCATAGCAGGAAATTACTAACCCTTGATGATTTAGGCTAAATTCAGTCTAATTCAATAATACTTGGAATCAGGCAACAACTGCAGTACAATAGAGCTAAAACTTATCTCTGCTTTATAATAATCCTGTAAGTGCATATAATATGTTCTGCATGTCGTTTCTACAACACAATGTTAAGCATATTAATATACTCTGCATTTACAGTAAATACAAGGTCATGTCCAAAAGAATATCGTAGGTTGTGTTCTATAAATAATGCTTTTATACGACCTTCTTATAACAACTATAAAATCATTTATATGTAATTAAATAGTAAGCAATACATGCAGTTTGAATTAGCAATGAAAGAAGAACATTTTTCAACATAGCAATTGTTTGTCACAGTCTATTACGCCTTTTAATTAGAACAGCACCATTCCCAGTTGTGTCAGTGTTTCTATTATAAACTTCTATTTGCAGAGGTTTATGTGATTCAACCATAACAATTCACAGCAGGGTAAAACGTGGAATAGAAAGTATCGACCTAAAGGTAATTTTTTAACCAATTCAGAGAGAGGATAAAGGTGAATTGGATGGCTTAGTTCTTTTTGTGATACTTTTTTTTATTATTGACGTTAACAAAAGACGCTGAGAAAACACAATCCTATTGGGAAATCCCCAAGAGATACTTTTTATTTGTTCAAATCCGGACAATGACAATTTTTGCTCACCCTCTTGCAAAAACAGAAAATACAAAGTTTATGGGCTGACAATATAAATCTATGTTTCAAGGGCGACTTATCCACAAAGATATTTGGACAAACCCAACAAAGCTACCCTGAGCTGTATTGACACTCAGACAATAGTTTCTCATTTCTATGAAATCTAAGAGGGTGTTCAGACCATGTCAATAATTTACATTTACCATGTAAACTATAAGCCCCCATTTAAAAAAAAAAAAGGATAACCCACTGTGTACTTTTCTTCTTCTATAATGTTTTGGGGGAAAAGAAGAGTTAAAAAGGCACAAGCCTTATGATACTCCCAAAGAAGATAGAATATCTAGGGTAAATCCTTAAGGGGTAGTCCACTTTAGATTTTTTTTTTTTTTTTTGTGGTTTGGTGGGTTTAGAAAAAAAAACAAAAAAACATCCCCTTTCATATTGAAACCATGGATTTCGCTGTGCTTACGCTCCTGTGGTCTTCTGTTTTCTTCCATACTTCTAAATGGGATGTCTGCAATGGTCATGTTTCGCAGCTTAATGTCACTTTTCGGAAGTGAACAGCTCCAAATGATGACATCAGGCAATGGCATGTGGCCACTGTATTAAATCAGTCGCTGCAGTGATGACATCCCGTTTGGAAGACCAGAAAAAAGGGTGATGACACTACTGGATATAAGTTAAGAGGGAAGGTCAGTATAAGATATTTTTTTATTTTCTAAGCCCACTAGTAAGTGGACAACCCTTTTAAAGAAATGCTTTTGCCACAGTTGTGAGTTATATAAAAAAGGCAATAAGTAATATTAACATTTATACATCTATAAATAAATGTGATTGAAGTCTGACAAAAACATTAGACTCATCAAATATACTAATTTCTCTTTAGGTAGTTGAAATTTAACTTTGGTCAAGGTTTTGGTAAACATACTCTACCAAGTGATCACCACCATTACTATTTGTGCTAAACCAAGTGGAGTTAACAAAGTGGAGTTAAAAACAGTAGTGAAAACCTGTAAGTAGACAACCTTTATTTTTTTTTTTTTTTATCTCCATTACTATTGTAACGGGATAATGGATAGCCTAACTGGTAATTCGCTTCAGTGCACAATCTATCATATGTATGCATTGGAGCGGGAGTTTCAGGGTGAATACTACTTTGACAGATGTGAGTATGTTGCTAACCTATAAGCTCGCATTAGGGCTCTGGAGGAGCAGAATGCAACACTGAGGGTGATTGACAATTATGAGAGGAGTTTGCTGCTCAATGACCAAGCAGTCAGTGGGTAAATTGTTGTTTGTGGAGTAATAGATCAGTAGGATGAGCCAATTGTCCATGTTGGAATCAATGACAGGTTACATGGTAGGTGGAGGAACCAAAAGAATAATTTTAAAGAACTAGGCTCCAAGCTGAAGGGAAGGTCCTCCAAGGTTGTGTTCTCCAAAATACTGCCTGTGACGAAAACAGCCTAGTCCGCCGGCCTGCTTGAGGGACGACGGCCTGACTTGGGGTGTATCTCGACGTTGCGCTGCCCACTAGGGGGAGCTCAAGGTCAGCCAGATACTGTTCCACTGTTAACTCTTGCCCACACTGGCACAGGGAAACAACAATGCTGCCACCAGTTCGCTCGTTTAGTTATAAGACCGGTCCGTTACCGACTTATAGCAGGATCAGGAACCAACCCTTGGGTAGCTATATACTATAGACAGATAATTAGGCGTTTGTGGCCGTTGATCAAGACCAGATTAACTCAGATTAAATTTATAGATTTAATTAGCCTTGAAGGGCACACTAGACAGGTAATATGTACAAGATGGATAATAATATACATGGTCAGAGAGAGGTGCAAATACAATTATGGATTACAGACAAAAGGCAGTTAAAATAAGTCAAGTTACCTTGTTGCTTGGGGCCCGGCCGCATGGGGGGCATATGTGGCCTGGCTGCTGCGTGCGGATGTCCTGGAACTGTTTTTAGGTGGCCCCCCTCCTGGATCAACAGGAAGAGCCACCCCTGGCTCCGGCTTATATCTGTGAGGGGCAGCCCACTTGGCAGCCCCCTACACACCCCTGGGACGGTCTATGAACTCCTCCCACTCAGGTCATGCAGTTTCTGATACAAACCCAAAAATGGACTATAACTTGTCAGGGCATTGGCACAGAACCGAGCCGGTGGTACCATCGGAACCAGCTGGGCCTACCCGACGCCTGGATATGAGACACGCCTATCTTATGGACCCTGTAGGCCCGGTTCTGGATATCTCAGTCCCCATGCATCCTGGGAACCTGGAAATGGGAATGTGCATGCGAGAGAGTTCCATATTTTGAGATATGAACTCGCCATGCACCAGTTATGAGCTGGTCGCCTATAAATCGATGTGAAATATCGGAGACGACCCGACTGGGTTGGATTGATTGAAGTCTTTGAAGCTTGCGAGCTTGGACCAGCATTTGTTCAGTGCTAATTAGGTTACATGAGGATCCTTTCATGGGTTGACCCCATGCTGTGGCGACTTCCTACAGAGGCATTGGGGAAGAGAGCTGTGCTGATTAACATGTAAATTGAGCTTGTCCTGCAGTGGGGGAAGCTGTGTTCTGACTAGATTAGATGGTTGGGGGGAGAGAACTGTCAGTGGGGGATGCAGTGAAGTGAATTCTTCCTCACACTGCCTTTGCAATGCGCTACGCAGGAAAGAGAGTGGGGGCTCAGGGAGTTAAAATCATGGCTAAAGTCTTGGTGTTGGACAGAAGGGTTTGAGGTTTTAGAGCACTGGGCTGATTTTTCATTTGGTTACAGAAAAATTGCACTTGAATGGAAGAGGGTCTGCTCTTCTAGGGGAGAGAATTCTAGAAGGGGTGCAGGAAAATTTAAACTAGAGATGAGGTGAGAAGACAATTTAGAAAAGATTAGACAGATTAGAGAGACCATGTCGGCAGGTGGAGAAGTGGACTGTGGGGGGAGGGAAGGAGAACTAAACTAGTGGATAATGAGATCCATGTGTTACAAACCATCATTGAAGATTGGCTTCGTCAGGTATTGGAGGAAACGTACGTTGGGGCTGCTCAGTGCTATCTCAGGGTCTGTATGCTTAACTTGTAATTATTGTGACTCTATATATGCATTTTATATGTCTTATCACTAATTAGCATGTGGGGTCCTGGTTGATAGTTCTGTGTTCCATTACATGTTAACTTTTTAGCTGTGTATTGTTTGTGTATTGTGTGCATATATATTTTTTTATCAGTATTTTTCAATAAAAAAAAATCTTGTTTTATTACTTTGGATAGGTTGTTTTTGTTCTTTTGGCGGTCTTTATGAAAACAAATGTGAAAGAGGCAATAGTGGGTGAAGATGGTGAAGATGTAGTCGCCTTGTGTGGGGGAGGGGAGGTTAACCAAGAAAAAAATATTTTTGGTGTAATCTATAGACCAACCCAACATCACTGAAGAGATAGATGGTCAGCTATATAAGCACAGGTGGTTACAGTGGTGATAATGGGTGACTTTGATTACCTGGATATTGACTGGGGTCACAGTTCTGCATCAACTGCAAAGAGGAGAAAGTTCCTCAACAAGTTCTAATAACATTTTTTGGGCTAGTTTGTTGAAGATCCCACTAGAAGTGATGCTCTGTTGGATCTGGTAAAGTGATGCTCTGGTTGGATCTAACAAAGCAAATGGAGTGGTCTGAAAACTTTGGTAACAGATACCACAGTATAATTAGCTTTAACCTAAACTGGAAAAATATGAGCACAGACCAGGAGGGAAAAGACATTTAGGGCCTCATGTGCTAAAACTGTCTACGTCTAAGACTCTTTTTGTTGACCATAGCAACCAATCAGAGCTCCAATTTAATTTTTTTCAGAGCGCTATATAAAATTAAAGCTGAGGTCTTATGGACAACAAAGAAAGTCTTAGACCTAGAAAGTTTTCATGCATGTCCCACTTCATTTTAAAAAGGACATAGACTGGGAGCAGCTAGCATCAAATAAAGATGTGAAAGCCAAACGGGAGGGCTTTAAATATACTTTGGGAGATTATATTGCAAAATATATTCCTATAAGTAACAAGTATAGGAGATTAAAGTTTAATCCAACATGTATTCTGTTATTCTGTTAACCCCTTCCCGACATAGGGCATATGGATACGCCCTAGCGGGAATTGACTTCCCGCAAATGGACGTATCCATACGCCCTGGCTATCGCCCGGGCTTGCGGGTGAGCCACACGCGATCGCAACATGGGACCAGCGGTAAATTACCGCTGGCCGCATGCCGTATCACACCCAGCCGGAGTGGGCTCCGGCCGCGGGTGATTACCGCTTCCTTACCGCAGCCTGTCATGGCTGCGAAAATAAAAGCCGCCGGCAGGAGGAGTGAGCTCCCCCTGCCTGCTCCCGTCGGATGCCGCACTATATGCGGCACCGATCCCCTGTCTGATGATCCCGGGAAGTGAACGGCACTTCCCGGGGTCATCTGTGACGTCACCATGCCCGCAAGGGCATTGTGGGGCATGGTGACAGGCGTTGTCATGGCGACCAGTACACAGTACGAGTACTGTGCACTGGCCTGCCTTCTAACAACAATCTGATGATTGCTGTTAGAAGATAAAGTGAAAAAAGTGAAAAAAAGTAAAAATAAATGTCAAAAGTGAAAAAAAGTAAAACACAAACACAAAAAATAAAATAAAAACACCAATCGCCCCAAAAAAGATAAAAAATAAATAAAGTACCCATATTTGGTATAGCCGCATGCACAACGACCCACCCTATAAATCTGTCATGTTAATTAACCCGTACGGTGAACGCCGTAAAAAACAAAAACAAAAAACAGTCACAGAATTGCGATTTTTGTACATCCTGCAGCACATAAAATGGAATAAAAAGCGATCAAAAACTCATATAGATGCCAAAGTTGTACCAATTAAAACTTCAGTTCATCCCGCAAAAAAAAATCCATACACGTCTCTGTATACGGAAAAATAAAAAAGTTATGGCTCTCAGAAGACAGCGATGCATAAATATTATTTAACATAATAAAAACACTTTTTTTTTTTTTTTAAAGTGCTTCAAAATTTAAAAAAACTATATAAATAGGGTATTGCCGTAATCGTATCGATCCAGAGAGTAAAGCTAACTGGTCATGGATATTGCACGGTGAGCGCTGTTAAAAATAAAAATAAAAAACACTACTAGGATTGCAGTATTTTCTTCACCCTGCCTTCCAAAAAACGGATTAAAAACTGATCAAAAAGTCTTGCCCCCCCAAAAAAATTATACCAATAAAAACATAAAACTCTTCCCGCAAAAAACAAGCCCCTACATATCTCCGTACATAGAAAAAAATAAAAAAGTTATGGCTCTCAGACTATGGCGATGTGTTTTCTTTTTTGAATAAAAGTGTTTTTTATCGTGTAAAAGCAGAAAAACATAAAAAAATATACAAATTGGGTATTGCTGTAATCGTATCGACCTGCTGAGTAATACTAATATGTCAGTTATACTGCACGGTGACCGCTGTTTAAAAAATAAAAATAAAAACACTACCAGGAATGCTGTATTTTTTTCAAAATGCCTCACAAAACCTTAATTAAAAAGTGATCAAAGTGGCATATGCCCCCCTAATGGTAAATAATAAAAACTCAACTCATCCCACAAAAAAACAAGCCCAGAATCAGCTCTGTATACAGAAAACTGAAAACGTTATGGCTATCAGAATAGAACAACATAAAAACGCAATTTTTTTATAGACCTATTTCTATTGTGTAAAGTAATAAAACATAAAAAAACTATATAAAATCTCTACCACTGCAATTGTACCGACCCCCATAGTAAAGTTATCCTGTCATTTATACTGGGAAAAAATACTGTAAAATTGAAGCCCAAAAAACAATGGGGGAATTGGCGTTTTCCCTCATTTTCATAGCCCAATGCAAAAAAACAAAAACCTTTGTAACACCTGTGCCCCCAAAATGTACAATAACCCTAGATGAGTTCTATGAGGGTGCTGAATCCAAAATGGGTTGACCCTCTGGGAAGGTTTCACCTGTTCTGGTACTTTGGGGGCTTTGTAAATGCGAAATGGCCCCACCAAAATCTGCGTTTCAAAAGCCAAATAGCGCTCCCTCCCTTATACCCCCTGCCATGCGCCCAAACAGCAGATTACACCCACATGTAGGGTATTGCCGAACTTGGAAGAAATTACGTAACAAGGTTTTGGGTGCTTTTTTACCAGGATTCCTTGTAAAAATTAAACATTTTCAGCTAAAATTGCAGATTATTGGGAAAAAAATGTTTTTTTTTAATTTTCACAGCCTGTGGGGTCGATATGCTCACTACACCCCTGGATATATTCCTTAAGGGGTGTAGTTTCCAATATGGTGTCTTTTAGGGGTGTTGTTTTAGCACCTTAGGGTGTCCCAAACCTTTAAAATGGCCCTAAATAAAATGGCAATGAAAATGAGACCCAGAGTCCAGTAGGTGCTCCTCCTATTCTGGGGCTTGTGGTTGAGCCAAATAATGCACTAGGGCCCCATATGGGATATCTCTGAAAACGGCAGAATCTGGGGGAATCAATATTGTATTTCCCTGATCACATTTACCGTATTCTCGTGAACAATGTATAAAAATTGAAAATCTGCAAAAAAAAGGGGAAATTTTGAAATTTCACTTCCACTTTGCTTTTAATTTCTGTGAAAACACCTAATGGGTTAATAAACTTCCTAATTTCAGTTTTGAATACTTTAAGGGGTGTAGTTTCTTAGATGAGTCATTTATGGGGTATCTAATCCAATCAAAATCACGTTAGAACTGGACTGGTTCTCTAAAAAATGTGTATTGCAAATTTTGTTGAAAATTTTAAAATTACTACTAAATTTCTAAGCCCCCTAATGTCGTTAAAAAAAAAAGACATTTAAAAAAAATGATGCCAAACTACAGCAGACATAGGGTAGATGCTAGTTATAAACTATTTTGAGTGGAATAACTATCTTTCTTACATGCAGAAATTTTTGAATTTTAAAATTGGTAAATTTTTCAAATTTTTCACGATTTTTTGATATTTTTCACAAATAAACAAGCATTTTTGGACCAAAATTTCTTACTATCTTCAAGCACAATGTGTCACGAGAAAACAATCTCTGAATCACATGGATAGGTTAAAGTGTCAAAAAGTTATTCTCACATAAAGTGACATAAAGGCTGAATATAATATTATAAGTGATTGCCAGCATGATTTTACTAAGGATAGAAGTTGTCAGACCAACCTGATCTGTTTTTCTGAAGAGGTGAAAAGTAGTTTGGATAGTGGGGCGGTTGTGGATATAGTGTTTTTAGACCTTGCAAATGCATTTAACATTGTCCTTCATTTGCGCCTATTGGGTAAATTAAAATCAGTAGGGCTAGAAATAAAAATGTGTAATTGGATTGAAAACTGGCTATTGGATCATACTCAAAGACTGGTGGTAAATGATACCTACTCTCAATGGTACCTAGTTACAAGTGGTGTACAAATTGATGTGGTTGATGTTACTGAGTAATGGATGTCCTCCTCATATGATTTGGTTGTTATCTTTCAAAGTTTTACTCTATTTAGGAAGGACAAGGATCAGTACTGGGTCTTCTTTTATTCAATGTATTTATTAATAATATAGGGGAGCGGATTAATAGCACTGTTTCGATTTTTGCATATGATACCACGGTATATAGTGTAGTGCAATGTATGGAAGATGTCCATACATAGCAAGCAGACCTGGACACAATGAGTGTTTGGGCATCCATTTGCCAAATGAGGTTCAACGTGGATAAATATAAAGTTCTGGATATTAACAATCTGTGGGCACCATGGGGGACATATATGAACGAGGCTGATTCAGGGAAAATTTGAAAAGTCCCTTTTTAGCTCAAATTTTAGGGGAGCCCCCCTTTTCTAAATTTTTTTAAAACGCCCGCGCTCTGATATTTGTCCCTGCAAAGTTAGTACTGCACACAAACCCTGGGCAAACTGCGGGGGGAAGAGCTGGTTGCTGGCAGCAGGGTGGACTCCCAAGGGGAAAAAGGTAAAAATGAAAAAAATTACTGTCCCTGTCTTCTCGTTTGTTGTGAATAAAAATGGCACAAAAGGAAAAGGTAAAATACCTCAGGCTCCCCGCATCTTGGGCCTCTGCGGGCATATGATTGTTTGGGGCTTTGGTGACTCCCAAGGGTTTCTGGGTCTTATCAGACGGGAAATTGATTTTTCAAATGACCCAAGGGGGGGAGATTTTCCTTTAACTGGGGGTAGTAAAATCAGCCTCAATTCAAGGGTTTAAAATAAGTGAAACAAAAAGTTTTGTAAAAAATCCCCTCTTAAGATCTTTTTCTGACATTTTTTTGGGAAAGGGGTAAAAGTGAAAAACCAAATAAAATAAAAACAAAAAAAAAATAATAGGGCCAAGCATATATGAAAGTAGTGGTTTATCGGGTTTAAAACGTAATCGAGAAAAAATAAATCGAGGGCCATTTTTTTCAATTTTCCCCCAACTCAATTCGAAACCGATATTTTCCCCCAAAAATCGGGTCAAAATCGAAAATCAAAAGGGATTGAGGGTTTTCGGGCCCTTTTTGCTGCTTCCTGTACTTTTTTGTGGCCACCCCAAACAGTTCAGAGCCCCGAGGGGGGTCAAGAACCACCAGCGGGGTAAATAGGGAAACTCATTTGGGTGAAAAAAATCACATGACCCCCGTTTTAAAACTATGTCACTGGTATTACCTGCTGAAAGCCATTACGATTAAACCCACCCGTGAAAAATGAACACAAAGCAGGGCCCAAGCCACACCATTTCCCCAAAGATTTCCAAAAGGGAAAACTGCTAGATAGATTAGTTTATGGTTGGTGTTCAGCAAGCTTAAGGAATCCTAGATGGTAAAAGGGGGTTAGGGCTTTTTTATATTGCTTGCCTTTTTTTCTATCTTTATTTTTTTTGGCCCAAAAAGGTTTTTTGCTCTTTTTTCATTGGGGGCGAAAACTGTACACAAAACACTGTTTTCGAAATTTGCTTTTGAAAAGGGAATCGCTTTGATTTTAACTTTTTTTTGCCAAACTTTAAAATTTCCCTGTCCAAAAGATTTATTATCCTTTTTGTGGTCCCCAAAAGGCCCGTGTAGAAAGCACTTTATTGAAATTTGCCCGTGAAAAAGGGAAAACCCCTAAAATATACTGCATTTTTTTTAAAATTTGGGGTTATTTGGGAAAATAAAAAAAATCACTTTTTTAAAAAAAAAATAAAAAAAAAAAAAAAGTTTCCTTGAAAAAAAAAAAATAAAAAATTTTTTAAAAAAATTAAAAATTTGGAAAATTTCCCGGGGCCAAAAAAAAAAGTTTAAAAAAAAAAAAAAAACTTTGGTTTTTTTGAAAAAAAACTTAAAAATTGAAAAACCAAAAAGCAAAAAAATTAAAAAAAAAAAATTTCTTCCACAAAAAAAAAAAGGAAAAAAAAAAAAAAAAAAAAACTAAAAAAAAAAAAAACTTCTTTTTGTTGAAAAAAAAAAAAAAAAATGTGGGAAAAAAAAAAAAAGGTGGAAAAAAAAAATAAAAAAAAATTTTTTTAAAAAAAAAAAATTTTTTTTTTTAAAAAATTAAAAAATTTGAAAAAAAAAAAACGAGTACAAAAAAAAAAAAAAAAATTATAAAAAAAAAAAAAAAAATCCGTTTTTTAAAAAAAACGTAAAAAAAAAAAAAAAAAAAAAAAGAAAAAAAAAATTTAAAAAAAAAAACGTTCTTTGGGGGAAAAAACAACGCCATCGGGGCTTTTTATTTTTAAAATTGTTTTTTTAGCAAGGGGGAAAATTTGGGAAAATTTTTTCCGGGTGCCCAAAAGGTTTTTATTTTTTCCTTTTTTGGAGTTAAAAAAGGTTTTCTTTTTTGGCCCAATTAAAAAAAGAAAAAGGGTGGAAAACAAAATCCTTGTACCTTTTTTAAAAAACCTAAAAAGAGCAGTCTTTTTGGGGCAAAAAAGCCAAAAACTAGAAAAAAGGTGGGGGTAAGTTTAAACCCAAAGGGAAAGGGGGATAAAGGAAATGGAAACTGAGAATACAGTAAGGCCTTCACCATTTCTCCGGGCAACACAGAAGTTTGCACATCGTCACGGGAGGACCATCAAAGGGCCCGTCAAGGGGGGGCTTTTCCCCGTGAAATCTCACCCACTTTAAGAGCCGCGCCAATCTGTTCCAGTGGGGGTTTAAAAACCCAAACCCGCAAGGAACGGTTTTTTCCTCCTCGTTCTCCTCATCACGCCCCCAAAAAGTGTCCAACAACATGTCATCATCATCCAACCTAAAGGCAAAAACAGCCCAAATGTCCCAAGGGAATCTACAGCCCCGTGGGGTAATCCATATTCGAGAGCTCTTTTTATTTAAAAAAATTCGGGTTTTGGGGTTTGGGAAAGGGATTTCCCCAAATAGAAACAAGAGGCCAAAGGAAAGATGATTTTTTCTGCTCGACGCCCAATCGCTGAAACCTTCAAAGGGGGAAGGAAGTTGGGTCAGTCAAACAAAAACCCAACGGTTTAGCAAAGCCTCACAAAACCCGGGCTTCTAGCCCGCAGCTTGAGGATGTAGACCCGTCAGGGTGAGGAAGTCACCCATGATGAAAGATATGTTGGTAAAATATTGCAAAAATCCAAAAAATGGTCTTTTTCAGCGCATTTCTTGCAAGCACCCTCATCAGTGGAGGGGGACAAGGAGGATGGGTTAGTGTCAATCTGGGTCCAGCCTCAGTAAGGGAGAGGGCGGTCCCCAAAGTCCGCTGACATTTAATTTCCCCCACCAAAAGGTCATGGTGGCAGCGGGGGAAAAGCACTACTAGGTTTTTACCGTCGAACAAATCCCCGGACCTGTTTAAGCGGGCCTTTTTGATCAAGGGGTCAATTTGCTGGGGCCCAATTTTTTCATGCCGGATTTAGCCCCCAACGCATCCCGTAGAGGAAAAAATCTAAAGAGTTTTTAAATACCATGGAAAAATGAAACCCGGGGCACAAAGCATCCCAAAGGGATGAAATTATGTGGTGGAGTCACTTGGGGAAAAAAGGCCCCCACATTTTCCTGGGTTCCAAACACTTTTGAAAATCCTCTGTCCCCCTTCTGCCCCATTCCAAACCAACATTTTTCCCCACTGCTGATGTGCCAAGAACAAACAGAAGCAAACCACCATCCCCAGTCCCCGACCAAAAAACGGGCCGGGTTGGGCCCCGGGCCACCACCAGAGACCAGCCTACCCGTTTCTCCTTCCCCCAGTTTGAACCCCGCATGGGCCCTACAAACGGCCAGTCCCCGCCAAAAACAACCTTTCCCCCAGTTCCCCAGGGTTTGGGAAGAGCGGAAAACCCTTTTACCCCCAACCAAACCCCAAAACCAAACCCCTTAATTTGGTCAGCATTGCCAGGGTTTTTGGGGGTTGGAAAATTTTGCCTTTTCCCCCCGGGAGGCTCAGATGGGTTTAGCTATTGGGCCCTGACCTTGGCAAAGGGCCACCAAAAACCCGGGTTTCCCGAGCAAAGGGATTTCTTTGGGCCCGAAAAGCTGTCCCCCGCCCAAACCATTTTACGTGGCAGAAAAAATCTTCAGCGCTTTTGGCTGCATCTGAGTTTCCCCCAAAAGTCCATCTTACACAGACACATTGGGTAGTAAAAAACCCCGGTCCCCAAGGGGCTTAAAAAATCTCACTGACTGCTTACAGGGGGAGTTGGGGTGGATGATGGGTTTGGGTTTTTGGGCTCGGCGGGCACTCTTCAACACAAAACCCGCGGGATGGGGGCAATCCCCAACCTCCATGGATACAACACGGCCCAAAAGAAACCCCGGCCATTCAAAAATAATACCGTCAACATAAAAAAGCAAAGCCCGTGGACACCCTCTGTGCAATGAGATGACCAGTAGCGGGGTTCTAAAACCCCGGCGCCAGGAAGGTGGGGGGGTTTCGACAACAGGAAAAAAAGTCCTTGCCAAAAGGGCCCTTTTGCATCGGGAAAAATTTTCGGGACTGGGGGCCCCCCCATCAGCGGTCGTCAATTTTTGACATGGCAAAAACGCCGGAACCCCCCCTCCACAAAGCCCCACCCATTTGGGGGAACCCGCAGCATAATGGGCCTTATGTATTATGAAGGGTCCCCATGGGCCCGATGACAGTGGTACAGAAACCCCGGGGGGGGTTTGGGGCCAAAAAAGAGTGGAGGCAGGTGGGAAGGTTTACTGCATCCTCCTTCACAGTTTTGAAGGGGCGCCACCAAAATGGTCAGTCAGGAAAAATGCCCTTGTTTAGCAAGACCATTGGGGGTTTAAAAATTTTTTTTCTTTGGGAAAAAGTGGTTTTGACAGTCCCGCGGCAGGGAGGTTCCCGGGGAGTGATGGAGAAGGGGCTGGACACAAAAAAAGGCCCCACTTCCCCCGGGGGGATGAAAAAGGCCTGACTTTTTCCCCCAAAATTTTTAGGTTTTTTGTTTGGGGGGAGGTTTGAATTCCAGGGTTGGTGCAGGATGGGCACTTTTCCCCACAGAGGTATAGCGCATGAGGGAAGCCAGGGGTGTGGTGTAACCCCCAGGATAAAGGGAAATGGAGGAGGAAAACGAGGCAGGGCTGGACACCGGACGGTAACTGATTTATCTTCAGTGGGGAAGAGGGGAAAAAAAACAGATTTAAATGAAAGAGGAAAGGGGGAGGAAAGGAGGCCCATCTGTTTTTAGTTGGGCCTCAACAACGAGGCTTATTTGAAACCCCACAGCATCTTGCACAAGAGTTTCTTGGATGCTACATTACCTACAAAAATGACCTGCAACAAACAAATAAAAATAACAGCGGGTTTTCGGGGGCCACCCTCTTTGATCCAGGTTTTCAAATCAAAAGTCAGCACTTTCCTTCCACCCACACAAATTGACAGTAGAATGCAGGAATTTGAGACAGTGCTCATTGACCAACTCGAGACATCTGTTGCTTCTTCTTCATGTGTTTTGCCAACTATTTGTGTGGGTCCGATAAGGCTTTAAAGAAGGCAACATCCAATGCTTTATTTACTTTATTATATGAGTAACTCAATGATTACATAAAACTACAAGAAGATAGTGTGATATTGTATATACTTTTGCATAATATAGATTATAAAGGCAAGGCACGCATAATATTGGTTACTAAGGCAAAGCACGCATAGTATGGATTACAAATACTCACATCACATCTATATATGGGTCAAAGCTTCATCAGGCATCTTATAAGCATCATCTATTGGCATCAGCTGGTAACATGAACCAGCAAAGATAGAGAGATAATCCTGAGACAACACCATGCACGGGTGCCCCCATATACAGGTCCAAGCTTCACCAGACATCTTATCAGCATCATCTATCAGTATCATCAGCTGGGAGAAGGGGCCAGCGAGATAGAGAGATCTACCTGGGTTCCACACTGTGGCGTTAAGGCGTCTCTCTATAGCACACAGGTACAGCTACTTCTAACTTCGCAGCAAACTTTCCCAGCTTATATCTTACTTGAAGCAAATGCCTGAGTAACCAAGTGTTACGCAAGCTGACAGACCTGTACTTTTCCAGTATAAGGCCTCCCTCCTTCGAATAGCCAGTTCTTAAGAGCTTAACCTGGCACTGGAAAAAACCCATGACTAGATGCCGAATGACCCTGAACCATGAACACATTGGTTCCCATGATTTTCCTCTAAACATCGCTGGGTAGTAATTGTTTACACCAGCACAGAGCTATGTGGCTACTCAGTACAATGCTCCCACAACAACAAGGCTCTGATAACAACCCTCTGTGTCAATATACTGTTTCTCACAAACATTTACCAAGCGCTAGGAAAATTACAGCTTAAAGACTAGCTGTTATCATCTATAATTCTTAAAGTGATACTGACAATATGGATTCCGGATGGTCAATAAATCTCTTAGCACTACATTCATGTTCTAATGTCATGGTGGAACAACATCAGCAACATGCCAGCAGTAAAATGGCAAGTAGCCGTAGCAGCAGCATCAGCCGCAGCAGGCAATGTGGCAGAAGTCTACTGGATGACATATGGCAATCGTTTTTTACCACCTCACAAATGCAAGTAAGGCAGGGCAGCATTCAGACACACAGAGACCGCCTTAAGATCATGGTCCATGACTACCTGCAGCTCAACCCCGATGTTTTTGTACTTGGTCCGGACCCAATCGACTTCTTGGTGTCCAAACTGGATAAATGGCCTGAGCTTGCATGGCACGTCATAGAAGTTTTATCCCGCCCGGCAGCCAGCGTTATCTCGGAGCGAATATTTAGCACAGCTAACAGGGTGATAACTGACAAACGTATCCGTCTTTCCCCCAAGAATGTGGATCATTTGATATTTATCAAAATGAATCAAGCGTGGATCTCTGACGATTTTGTTGCCCTGGTCGCCAATGTCACTGACTAGTAAACTGTAGCACATATTCTTCACAATATGAAATATACATTACACAATGGTCATATTGAAAAAAAAATCGTATTTCAAATACTTATTTCTTCATGAGAATTTAATTATGAGTGTCCAATAGGTCCTTTTTGCTGGTTTTGGGGTCAAGCCACTGAAAAAAGAAAAGCAATATAAATTCTTTTTTGAAAAAAAAAATTTTAAATTTGAAATACTAATTTCTTCTTGCAAATTTTATTCTGAGTGTCCAAAAATCTTTTTTTGCGGGTTTGGGGGGTTTAGGCCCAACTGTAAAAGACCCCAAATTAGAAAAGGTCCTATCAAAAAAAAATCTTATTCCAAATACCCCATTTCTTCTTTTTTCATTTTTTTCCCGGGATGCCCAAAAAGGGTCATTTTTTGCGGGTTTTGGGGGGTTCAGGCCACTGTAAAAGAAAACCAAAAAGTGAAGGTCTAAAAAAAAAAATCTTTACCAAATATTTCTTTTTCCTTCTTGCTAATTTTTTAATTCTGAGTGCCCAAAAAGGGACTTTTTTTGCTTTTTTTGGGGCCCAAGCAACGTAAAATTGGTGCCAGGGTTTTTAAATGGGAACAGAACTCCTGTCAGGGGCTTAATAAAAAAAGGGGCCCATGATATGTTAAAAAAAGAACTAGAAATTGGGGGGGCCCTATTTTTTTTAAGCTGCAGGGGGCCCTAAAAACTTTTTAAAATAAAATAAACGAGGAAAGCCCTGGTTTCCAGAACCCCCCCTGAAACCCACCCCCTAAACCTCCATGTTCCTCTTTTGGATGTTTTTTTGCTGCCCCCAAAACAAAATGACATGTTTTTTGGGCCCCCCTGGTGAAAAAAGGGTGATAGGGGGCTTCTGAAAATTTAATCATATGCCTTTTTCTAATACCGGCATCTTTTTACGTGTAAAAGGGACCCTGTAGCAGGGGCTACTGCTTAGGGGGCTATAGCAACGCAGTCCTCTTCTTTCAGTTCATTGCGGGCATTTTTGGGTTTGGGACACCCATGTAAAAGACCCCTTGACGAACATAAGAGGCAAAAAAACGGGGAACCCCGGGGAAAATTTTTTCCCCTTCCCAACCCCCCTTTGTCAACATACGTCCGCATCTACAAAAAGGGGCCCAAAAATTGAAATATATTAAGGTATGGGCACCATAAAAAAAGGGCATCCCAAAACAAAATGCAAATCATGGCAAAACGGGCAGGATCAACAAGTTACACAGCATGTTTGGGGGTATCATTGTGAACAAGCAAAATCAAGGGTAAAACCCTTTGGGCCAAAAAGAATAAACGCCCTTTTGGGACACATTTGGGCCACTCTAAAGAAAGAGAGTTCCCCCCAGCGTGGAAAGGGAAAAACCCAAGGGGAAAGGGAAAAAGGAAGCCAAAAAAAAAGGGGGGAACAGGGGATGGAACGGGGGAAAATCAACCAGTTTCCAAAGAACTAACTTTGTCCCGCACTCACAAAAAAAAACATGAGCCCCTTGAGCCCTTCCCGACGAGTTTTTTGGGGCATAAAGGGGTGACAAAATCCTTTGCAAAAATTACATTGTTGCTTAAGGATGTGAGGGGTGATACGAAAGGGCTTTTTCGAATTTTATATGGGGGGGGAAAAAGCGCCCCTTTTTATAGGCAAATTTCTAAAGCGCTCCCCCGGGTTTAAACTGTCCCCCTTTGGGGAAGGCTCGAGGTTTTTAGCTTACATTTTCCGGCTTTTTGAAACCCTGTTCACCCGACTGTCACATTGCAGGCCCATCTGGGCCATCCCGTCCAAACCGCCCTGCTTTTCCCTTTTGTGCAAATTTTGGGAAATGTCCAACAGGTTTTTTTTGCTTTTTTTGGGAAAGGGCTGCGGGAAAAGAAAAATTTGATACCCAATGTCCTATTCAAAAAATTTTGCTTCAAAGACTAATTTTGTTCTTGAAAATAAATTGTATCCGAAAGGCCCTTTTTTGCTTTTTTTTGGGTAATGCGCTTTTAAAAGCCAGCAATAGCCACCCAAAAAAAAAATTAAAAAAAAAAAAAAAAAAAACTTTTTTAAAAAAAAACTATTTTCTTTTTGGGCTAGTTTTTTTTGATTGCCCAAAAGGAAATTTTTTTGCTGGTTTTGTGATCGGGCAAACTGAAAAAGGGGGTCCCAGGAGTCCCAAAAGGGCAGAACTCCTGTCAGGGGCACTTAAAAAAAAAAGGGACCCAATTGTTTATTTTAAAAAATTTGGAACTATTATTGGGGGATTCCCATTTGATTTAGCTACATGGGGCCCTAAAAACAGTTAATAAAATAATGCCGGCACCCGGGCTACCACTGCAACCCCCTATAATTATGGCCCTGTCCGCTTTTTCCTCTCGGGTCAAACCCAAACAAATATTTTTTCATCATCTTTATCAGTCCAAACTGAAGCAATGAGGGGCCAAAATGCCCACCCAAATAAAACAACCGCACAAGAAAAACCAAAATTTTTGAAGATTTTTTGATGACACAATTTTGGTTGGGGTCAAAAGGGCATGTCAAAAGATCAAGAGGCCCGAGGGGATGATTTTGTTTTTCCTGTGACCCCCAAATTTACTGATGCCCGGCTTTAGGTCATGCTGCTTAAAAGACAGCGATACCAATGTCCTTTTAAAAAAAAAAATCTTTTTTTCCAAATAGTCTTTTCCCTTTTTTGCAAATTTTTAAATTAAATTTCCCAAAAAATTTAAATTTTTTTATGTTTTTGGGGGCCCTTTCTGCTGTAAAAGACAGCGATAGTTAATGCCCCTTTTCCTAAAAATTTTTTTTAAAACAGTCTTTTCTTTTTTCTAATTTTACCATACTGCCCAAAAGGGAAATTTTTTTTGCGGGTTTTTGGGGTCAGGCTACGGGAAAAAGGTTTTTCCCAAATAGGGCAGTACTCCTGTCAGGGGCCCTAATAAAAAAGGGGGCCCCCAGTGTTTATTTTAAAAAATGGGAAGAAAAAAGGGGTTTGGGGGCCCCCTTTTGGGTTTTTAAAGCGGCATGGGGCCCTAAAATTGGCCCAATAGATGAGGGCCGGCAGCCCTTGCTACCTCTGAACCCTCTATAACATGGCCCCTGCCCTTTTGAACCTCCGTTTTTCCCCCGTTAGGAGGGTTTCTTGCCCCCAAACCCACATATATCGCATGTTCTTGGGCCCTGGGCAAGGGAAGGGGTGCCCCCTGACAGTTACCATGTTCCTTTTCGAAATACCATTTGCCCTAGTTTTTAGCGATTATTATCGACAAATTTGGGAAATCGGCACGGTTTTTAAAGGGTTGATCTGTTTTTTTTAGATCACCCCCAAAAAAATTTAAAGGAAAAAAACCCGGTGCAAAATCTATTAAAAACGCCCCTTTTTTCGGCGCTTCCCCTGTCATTTTGGCGGCCAGAAAAATCACCCTTCCCAGAATAGAGCGGGGTGGATTGTTTTGCAAACGTCATGACGGGGATTGAAAGGGTTTGCGTTTTGGGCGGGAAAAAAATCACATGACCTCGTTTACATAGAACACCCCTTCCTGTTCATGATCGGGTTGGTCTTTCAGCGACCAGACAGAGGACGTGCGCTCTCCCTCTTTCCAAAAAAGCTCGCAAACAGCCCCGGGCGAAATTATTCAATTTTTTTCACAGAG
This sequence comes from Phyllomedusa bahiana, assembly GCA_025379985.1. Classification (NCBI taxonomy): domain Eukaryota; kingdom Metazoa; phylum Chordata; class Amphibia; order Anura; family Hylidae; genus Phyllomedusa; species Phyllomedusa bahiana. Next base: position 19,340 of record JAODAL010047539.1, read on the forward strand.
AAAGCTTACGTTAGCTATGACCCTTACAAATTTAGTTAGATCAGGGGAATTTGAAGATTTTTTGTATTGGGTAGAAAATTTTTAAAAGGGACCCATCTCCCGCTGAAAAAGCCCACGGGGGGGGAAGGGGGGGGGGGGGGGGGTTCCCAGGGGGTAAACAAAAGACAACTCTTTAAAAAATACTGGAATATTTTCACCAAGACAAAAGGGGTAGTTTTTCACTGCAATAGCTTTTTTTATTAAAAATTTTTTCTATTGAAATTTTTCCCTTTGGAATTGGGCAGCCGAACTTATATTAGGATAAAACCTTTTTTCTAGAAACCTTGCAGGGGTCTCTTTGTTAGGTGAAAAAAACTCCACTTTTATTACAGTAAAACTTTTCAGATATTGTTTTTTTTAAAATTTTTTCCCCATTCCAGTTTTGTTAAAATTACCCAAACCTTGCATTTAAAATTTTAGAACCCCAGCAATTTTGTAGCCCAAGCACAGGTTGAAGGGTGCCAAAAATCCCTTTTCCCTTATCCGAATACTTTTCCCAGATACTTTTTTTTTTTCCATTTTGGGGCAGTACAGGCTTTTTTTGATAAGCTATTTTGGGCAGTTAAATGGAAATCCCAGCAATTTTGTAGACACCACAGGTAAAAGGGAAAGGTGCCAAAAATCCCCTTTTATTATCCAAATACATTTCGGGTTTTACGTGTTTTTTTACTTTGGAAACACTACACCCTTTGTTCCATTGAGGCCCTTTCCCACTTAAATGTGAATACAAAATTTTTGGGTTAGTCACCACAGGGGAATTAAAAATTTCCAAAAAAACCCTTTTATTTTTCCCGAATACTTTTCAGATTTTTTTTTTTTAAACTTTGGGCGCAGTACGGGCTTTTTTGATAGAGTTTCTTTGCATTTAAAATGTGAAAAAAAAACAAATTTTGTAGTAACCCCCCGGTGAATTGAAAGGTGCCAAAAATACCCTTTTAAATTATCCAATTAAAATTTCAAACTTTTTTTTTTCATTTTTGGTCATCAAGCTTGCTGTTTAAAATCTATTTTGGGCCATTTAAAAATTTAAATCCGGGCAACTTTGTAGTCACCCCCAGGGGGTACTGATAGGGGCCAAAAATACCTTTTAAAAATTCCGTTTTACATTTCAGACAGGTTTTTTTTTCACTTTTGGTCAGCCCAAGCTTTTTTGATAGATATATTTTTGGCATTTAAAATTTGAATCCACAATTTTTGTTTTTGTTTTGGGTGGGGGATTTGATAAAGCTGTGATTTGTCCGGGCTTTTTAGTGGGAGAGATTTTCCCAAAAACCCTTTTCCCCAACCTTCTAAAATTTTTTTATATTTCTGAACATGGAGCAAAATTAAAGGTGGTAACCCATCAAAGAGGGGGGTGGGACTTTGGAGGTAAGGTACGAGAGAAGGTCCCTCCTTCCAGGGGCGGGCACAACACGCATGCCAGGGGATCGCCCATTTTGAAAGGACCGTCAGCCTGTCATCGCGGGGTTCAGGCCCGTAAAATCTCAAAACGAACGGGCGTCGCCAATCTGTCCTTCGGGTGGTTAATGCAACCTGCATCCACGTTTTACCTCCCGTCCTCCCATTAAACCCCCACAAATGTCATCATAAAGGCATCACCCAGAAACCTCCAACATGAATTGAACCCGCCCAAATGTCAACTTTGTACCCACCACTGTGGATAAAAATTTTTTTGAAGACCTCTTTGAGGGACAAAATGGGGTTTTGGGGTCAGAAGGAAATGTTAAAAGAGGCCAAAGAGGATGATTTTTCTCTGCCTGACACCCAGTTAACTGTTTCCATCAGAGGAGGAGAAGGAACCGGTCCAATGGGAAAAAATCCCGGGCGGTCGGCAACCCCCCTTGCCGTCCTCTTCTTTTAGCCCGCAGCTCCTGGATGGAGAATGTCAGGACGAAGAAGGCACCTGTGTTTATGAGGGTGTGACGACATTGGGGTCCAACGTGGTCTTTTCCCGCAGAATTTTCTTGCCCACCTTCATCACGGCGAGGAGAAGAAAGATGGGTAGTGTCCCGTACGGGAAAAGGGCGGTCCCCCAGAAGTCCGCTGATTTTGAAATTTCCGCCAGCCCACGGTCCCCGGGGGGAAACCCACTCCTCGTTTTAAAAAGCCTCAAAAAGGTCCAGGACCTCCCCAAACCTGGCCCTTTTTTGAGGGAAGCCTCTGATTTACCCAAGGGGATGTCATAAAAGCCGCCTTTTTCCCAAAAAAGCATAAAAATGAGGCAAAAACCTTAGGTGTTTAAACCACCACCAACATGCTAGTCACATGCAGCGAAATTTCCAATTTATTAAAAAAGGAGGCAACACTTTGGGCCAAAAAAAGGGCCCAAAAAACGCCGGCCCCTAACCACTGGGCACACCCTCTGTTTTCCCCCCCCTACTCCCCGCCCCCACCCAAGCTTCCTCAGGGTGCCCATGGGTTTTCAAGGGCATTTATCGGGGAAACACCCCCGCTTCACCGCCTCCACCGTCGCCCCGGACCACCAGCACCACCCCGAGACCCATTTCCCACCCCTTCCCCCTTCCGCCAGTTTTGAAAGACCTGCACGCCGTAAGGGGGCCATCTAGCAGCCCCCCTTCGTCTTCCAGGTTTTGGGGGCAAAGAAACACTTTTAAACCCAAACCACCCGAAACCAAAGCCAAAAAGTCGGCATTTCCCGGGGGGGGGGGGGGGGGGGGGGGGGGGGGGGGGGGGGGGGGGGCGGGGGGGGGGGGGGGGGGGGGTTTTTTTTTTTTTTTTTTTGGGCCTTGGAAAAAAGGTTTCCCTTTTCCCCTGGTGGGCAAAGGATGGGTTTTCCCCCACGTATGGCCCTTGCCTGCCCCCAATACCAGAGCCGAAGGCAGGCATTTTTTTTTTGCAAGAAAAGCCGTCCCTTGCCCCCGGCCCCGCCATGTGTTTATTTAAAAATTTTCGCCCCGTTGGCTGAAACTGTGGCCGGAAAAGTTCATCTGAACCACCCGGGACATGGAAATATTTAAGCACGGCCCAAAACGCTATAAACCTTGTGACAGCTCACTGGGGAGTTGGGTGGAATGTCCTGGGGGTGACGGGGGCTCTCAGCCCCGGCGACCGCTCTTCAAAAACCCCAGGGGGGTGGTTTCAGGTTCTTTCCCCCAAAGGGCCTCTGGTGGCATCAAAGTGCCCATAGAAACCAGGCCGTGTTGAAAATTAATCTGTCTTGGAGGGCCCCTCCCCACACAGGTTCAGGAGCTGTTGGAAAAGGCTCTCCCCCAACGAGACCAAACGCTGGGTGGGGGCCAAAAACCTTGTCCAGGGAAGGTGGTGTGCCCATAACGGGGGGAAATCCCGCTGGCCGCCCTTTGGGTCGGTAGGGTTGGCACCTCCCCCTTTCCTGGCACATGTCAAGAACCTTGTCGCCCAAAAAATTTTTAAAGAGCTACCCGGGGCTGACTGCCCCGCGAAGGGAAAGGCCCCGAAGTCTAAGTTTTGGGACTTCCGCCGTTCGCCAAACCCCGCTTCGTCCCCCGCCTGGCTGGGGTTGCGGGGTCAGCTCGGGCCTTCCCCTTTAACCCGTCCCCCATTGTTGACGTGGGGAACACGCTGGAAACCAAACCCCCCACATGCTCCATTTGATTTTGGCGAAGTTTACACATGGCCTTACAAGCAACGGGGGGGACCTCGGGTGTTGACCACCGAGAGTGGAGGCAGGTGAAAAAGCTCTGCACCATCCTTGGGCCAAATTTTGAAGAACCACCCAAAAAGTTTAGTGGGGGACAAAGGGCCCCTTTTCAGCATGAGCATTGTGGGGGATCTTAGTTCGGAACGATCCGTTGGACCACTGAAACAACCCGGTTTCCCCCCCCCCCCCGACGGAGGAGGGGAAGACACAGATGCGGGCAAGGAGCCCTTTTCTCTCCGTCAAAACCACAAGGCCCAAAAGTTTTTAAAAATTTTCCCTTCGTCCTCAATAGGGAGTGGGTTTGGGGGCCAGGGGGTGGCAAGGGGGGCCCCTTCAGCTCTCAGGGTTTCATCCCTCTCAGGCAAAATCAGGGGTGTGTTTAAGCTGGGGCCGGAGGAACGGGGGAGGGGGGGAGGTATTCCTAACAAAACCCTCGTTACCCCACTTCCCTGCCTTAGAAAGAGGTTTTGGGAAAGAAATTTGGGGGTGGAGGAGGAAGATTAGGAAGAACAGTTTTCTAGTCCCCTCGAAACCCCGAGGCTTGGGGAAAACAAGGGTCCCCTCTTTTTCACATGATGCTTTGGAAAGGGTCCATTCCCTCCAAAAATTACCCCATTAAGGGCCCTCAAAATGAAAACAGTTTTCTGAAATGGGCCCCCCTCCGGATCCCCCCGGGACAAAACCAAAAATCAGCAAATTTCCCTTTCCCCCCAACCCCAAAAAGAAGTAAAATGCAGAAAAGGAGACCTTGCTGGGTTGAAACAACTGGGGACCCTTTTTTTGCGTCCTTTAAACGAAATTTTCTTTAAATTTTCACGGTGGAAAAAACATCAACGACGTGACAGCAGTAAAGTGCCAATTTGGCCTTTTCGGGAGCATCAGGCAAGGGGGCAGAAAACCCAAGGGTGACCTCTGGGAATCTTTATTTACCACCTCACCAACCAAAATGCAATGCTGGGGACATAAACCCCAAAACACAGAGACCAAACTTAAGAAACAAAAGGGCACGACTTTTCTGGGGTCTCAACACCAGGGTTTTTGGGTGTTTCCGGACCCAATATACTTTTTGGGGACCAAAAAGGATAATGGGCCCCCCCTTGCTCGCCACGCCATAAGGGGGTTGTCCTGCCCAGCCCGCCCCGTGTCAATTTTGGGGCGGACCTTCAGCACAAACTTGGGGAGTCATTACAGACTAAAAGCATCCGGCTTTCCCCAGATAAAAGGGATCGTTTGACTTTCCCTCAAGATGAATCAGGCATGGGTTTTCGATGAAGGTTTTGGGGCCCCCAAATTTCCGAGGTCACCGATTAGTTTTTCCCGGGCACTTCACAAACCCCTTCAAAAAAAAATGGTCCCCTTTAAAAAATTTTTTTTCAATGATCAATTTTTTACTGCAATTTTTATTCTCTTTTCCCCAAAAGTTTTTTTTTTGCTGGGTTTTTCTGTGAGGAGACTTAAAAGACAGCAAGTTTTTATGACAAAACTGTATTCCTTTTTCTCCTTTACTTTTAAAATTTTTTTCATTGTCAATGGGTTTTGAGGGCTTTTGCTGTGAGATACAGCTAAATTTTTGGTCCTTTGGAACAGAAAATGGGGGCTTCTAAGTGGGGATTTCTCCCTCACAATTTTTAATAGTGGCTGAGAATCATATTTAAAAATTTTTTGGGGTCCCCTTTTGCTGTGAATACCGCAAAAATCATGGTTTTTTAACAGAAAAATTTTGGGTTTTAAAAATGGCAAATTTTTCCCCAAAATTTTTTAACGAGTTTGGGTGAGAAATCATTTTTTAAAAATTTTTTTGGGGCATGCCTTTTAAATGCAGCAAAACCCACAGGTCCTATTTCCCAAAAAATTTTTTTTCTAACAGACATTTTCTTCAAAATTGTCAAAAGTGGCTCAAAAGGGTCTTTTTTTTAATTTTTTTTGGGCATTTTGCTGGACATGGGAGCTATACTACAGTTTTTTAAAAATAAAAAAAATGTTGTTTCTAAAAAAGACATTTGTTCTTCAAAAATTGGTTTAAAGAGTGGGGTCAAGGCCCGATGGTGCTGTCAGAATCCCGGAAAAAGGTAGGACACTGTTAATGGGCCCCCATATTGCTAAATGACTTTTTTTTGCAAGAAACTTTAACAAGCTACAATCCCTCTATTTAACAAACCCTTTTAATACAATTAAAAAAGGAAAAAAAATACATGGTTGGGGGTTCCATCCTATTTTAAAAAAGTTTTTCCCCGAATTAAAATACTAAAAAACTTGCATGTACAAAATAGCTGGTTTAAAAAAAATTCCCTCCTTTAATTTTACCCAAAGGGGGGGGAAAAGGGAAAAATTACCAGTGTAGGGTTTTTAAAAGGGAAAATGGATTGAGTTTCCCGGGCAGAGAACAAAGTACAAAAGACAAATTTTCCCCCAACATGAATAAAATTTAAAAAAGAAAGCCAAAAAAAGGGCACCTGGGGGGAACAGGGGCTTTTTAAACCCCCAGTATTTCCCCAAATGAAGCTCAAATTTGGGCCGCACTCCAAAACGGAGGGGGAAGTGCTACCCAGGTCTTGACTGTGTACTGAGGAAGCTTTGGGGGTCTTTACCTCACAAAATTCCGCTTACCCCAAATCTGCTTACACGACTGTTTTACGTTGGGGGTGTCATAAGGGGGATTTTAACCTGCGTGTTAATGGGGTGAAAGACGCCAGCCCCGGGCTCTCACCGCCCCCCGGGAACCGGCCCTGGCTGCTGAACCTGCGTGTTAATAATGGCTGATGGGCAGCACTGGCTCTTTAAACCTTGGGGGAATCAGGAAGCTTCAAATTTTTCCTAAAAAATCGATTTTTTAAAAAGGGGATTTCTGGGGGGGGGGGGGGGGGGGGCGGGGAGGGGGGGGGGGGGGGGGGGGGTTGGGGTTTAAATAGTGTCAAAAAGGCTCCAGGGCTGGACACAAATTGCACAAATTTTGGGGGCTTAACATTTTCTGGTGCTGGAGTCACTATGGGGGCGCATCATCTGATCTCCAGGGGGGTCCCCGTCCCTAATTCACTGAAAAGGATTTGGAGGAAAAAAAGAAACCCTTTTAATTGATTGGCTGAATCACTCTCAGAACCGGAAAGGGGAAAAATTTTTTCCTTTAACTAAAAAAGTGTTTTGTGGGTGAAATTTTGGGCTTTTTTATTACTTATGGGGGGTGCGGACGAATTAAAAAACATCTACAACGGTAAAAAATACCTTTAAAAAATGCAGGGGGGGATGTAAGTTGTATTTCCCCCTTGAAAAAAAAGCAAAATGATAATAATGTAAAACCCCTTTAAAAAAAATAAAACTTCCCAAATAAATTTTGTAAACAAATTCAGTTACCCCAAAAAAAATACTAAAAGATTTACGGACAAAATAGCCCTAGTCCCCTTTGTGATCTGTTTGGGTCAAACAGTTTTTAAAAGTCATGCGGGCCCAGGAAGGTTTTGTCCCAAAGTCCAGTAAAAATAAAATGGTGGTTGAAAAAACTCCTTTTTCTGGCACTTTTAAATGTTTGGGGGGCATGCAGGTTTTGGGGCCCCTGCTTTCGTTTTAGGACAGGGAAAGGGCTATGTCCAGTGAAACTTAAAAAGGGGGTTGAAAGACTCCTTTTTTTTGGAAATTTTAAATGTGGGGGGCCCTGCAGGTTTTGGGGGTCATGCGTTTTTCCAGGACAGGTATGGCAATGCCAGGGGAAAAATAAAAAGGGGGTTTAAAAAACTCCTTTTTCCGGGACTTTTTAATTGGGGTCAGAAAAGGTTTTAAAGGTCATTCCCGGGTTCAGGGACAGATATTTGTCAATTTTCCCGTTTTAACTAAAAAGGTGGTTTTAAAGGGCTCCTTTTTTTTGGCACTTTTTTAAAATTTTTGGGGCATCGCAGGTTGGAGGGGGTCATCTGCGTTCCAGGACAGGGATAAAATTTAATGTCCAAATTTAAATAAAAAAGATTTGGTTTTAAATCTACGCCTTCTGGGACTTTTTTTAAATTTTTGGGGGCAATTTCAGGGTTTTTTGGGTCATGCTGTGGTGCCAAAACAGGGGTGTTAATGGTTTGTGATATTTTTTTTTTTTGGCTTTTATAACCTAACCTAAGCCTAAAAATTTTAGCCCACGTATCCCCTTTGACTTTTGGATGTTAATTCCCCAGCTTCTCTAGCACTGTTTGGGTGTAAGAAGGAAAGGGGTTTTTTGCTCTCCCATAGACTTTAATTGTCATCGTCGATAATCTATTATCGACTATCGGAAATCGTCTTGATAATTGCCGATATCGACTATCGACCCGATGACGATAGTCAACGTAATCACTCATCACTACCAGTGTCTTCTTATGTGACGAAGGGGCCCCATAGCAGCTGTTACCATTGTACCTGCTATAGTTACACTTTCTTCATCTTTTCAGTTAGCCATTGAAATGAATTAATTATTTTAACCAGTGAATTTTTTTCTGTGACTCTTATATCCAAATTGTCTTCACTAAGTTCTTCCACGTATCCAGTTTAGTGTTCTGGATGGTATTCCAGCTTCTCCTCACCTGTTTCAGTATAAAAAATTAACCTGATCTTCTTCTTCCATTTGCTTTAATAGGAATCAGCAATTGATCGAGATCGAAAATCAAAACGATTTTTTTTAAAATCGACAATCGGCTCGATCTAGATTTTTTTTACTCATCCCTCATTACTTTATATGATATAAACGAAAAAGTGGACGAAAAAGTGACACCGTTATAAAACTTATTTTAGTGGCACATTAAAAGAATGTGAAAATCAGACTATGATCCTCCATTATATTTTAAAATAATCTAATGTAAAAATGACCTACGAATACATCCTTATATGAAAAAAGTGGAAAAGAAATAGTAGAATAACCGTGTGTGAGAAAGCGTAATAGTGTTCAATCCCGTGTGTTCTAAGAAAAAGGAAAATATTCCTGATCAGGAAGGAGAGTAAAAGGGGGGGCAGTCAGGAACTGGTTAATGCTGATATGGGGGGATTCTTCTCCTCATTCAGAGTGCAATTTAGCCTAGAAACGGCCCGGCTCATACAACTCGCTATATGATAGCTCTGTATAACCTAGTAGAGGGCTTAAAGTAGTAATGGGGCTCTACTTTGCTTTTATGTCATAGGTGGTTGCAGAAAAGCTTTTTTCTGTCATGGTCTACAGAAACAGTATGTGTAATGTTCTTCAAGATAAGAGACATTTTTTCCATACAAGCATACAGTATATCTGGCAAAGTACTTCTTTCTGCGTATTTATTGGTCTTTTACAGTTGAAAAAAGGGTGTAATAAACTGCTGTTTTCAGCAATAAACTGCTGATGAACTTTCCTTTGCATCTTTGGAGAAATTTTTAGTTAAAGTGACTTGCATGTGTGAAATTTAGACTTTTTTTTCATATATTGGAAGTTTTATTTTCTGATGTCTTCCATGGCTTTGTTTACATTACAATTGATTTTGATGCCTTGTGAATTTCTTTGTAAATACAGCACAGCCCTAGTGGTCCTGAGAATTGTTAGGACAGTAATGTACCTATTTAAACTTTAATGTCCATACGCAGACAACATGGGCATGCATTTTAAAAAAATATATAGTCCTGAAGCTGCGTTCCATAAGATCTCTTTAAGAGTGTCAAGAATGGATGTAACTGTAGCTTCAGCAGCCATAGCAGCTATTAGGTGGCTGAGGTTGAGGGGGCCCATTTAGATGCAGAACCATTGAACCTTTTTGTAGAAAATAACAAGTTGTTGACTATCCAGCACTGCTATTATTCATACCTATAATTATTGCCACTTATGCTTCTGTTCACTCTGACATCATTAGGTGGGGGTCCATCTCAGTTTGCTACAGGGTCCTACACCTCTGGTGAGCCAAGTGTTAACTAATTTAAAAGGTTCTATAACTTTAAATGTTCAGTTATATTGTCAAAGGGCCTTTATATACCAGAACCGAATAATTATATACACTCTTTTTTCTCAAAAATGTGTACAGCACATATAGCACATGAGATAGCCATATATAAAAGGATATTCTATAATGTAGAATCTAAGATAAAACTGTTAAAAGTTCAATAATAGCTGAGAAGCTTATGATGATGAGTCTGGACACATGTTTAATTTTTATGACTATGAGCTTTATGAAAGGCCTTGATAGACCACAACAAAAGAACGAATAATTATATTGTTAGTGGTAAACCAGAATTGTCTATAAATTGTGGATCACTTACTTTCATTTAAAGTATTTTAGGCTGCTGTGTTTTACTTTAGTGTGTTGAACATATACTATTCAAAATGAAAAATGTATTTTTGGTACAATTTGAAGGTAGGTATAGTTTCAATGAGTCAGTTCTCCTATAAATTTTCTACTTACTCTCATGCAATTATAGGTATCATTACGCCACATAAGTGCAACTAAACCAAAACCTAAATTACCTGCATGCTAAATTACTCCTCTTGGTTAGATTTTCTTTAAAAAATCTGAAATCCTGAGCATAAAATATATATTTATGAATTTATATATATTTATACATGTTTAAGGAATGTACACTGTATAAAGTACACATGTCAGGTAATCATAATTTATATAACAATTTTCTCTTCCTTAACATGATGACAGTATAGGTAGTTACAAGTAGGCCTAAGAATTGTGTCTACTATGTTGTATGTCATGTGTTTAGCATTTATGTATGTCTATTTATATGTATGATGATATGTCATGTGTTTAGCATTTAGTTTTCCTTAAACGGGTTGTCTGGGACTTACAAAAGCTCGGTGGTCCATCCCGGTGGCCATCCCGTTTCATT
>JAODAL010047540.1:0-29819 GCA_025379985.1 Phyllomedusa bahiana
CACAGCTACAATGCAAAACCGTTGGCAACAAAAGTGAGTACACCCCTAAGTGAAAATGGATAAATTGTGCTCAAAGTGTCAATATTTTGTGTGGCCACCATTATTTTCAAGCAATGCCTTAACTTTCTTGGGCATGAATTTCACTAGAGCTTCACAGATTGCCACTAGAATCCTCTTCCACTACTCCATGATGACATTACAAAGCTGGTGGATGTTAGAGACCTTCTACTCCTCCATCTTTTGTTATCATGTTGTACTACTGCCCTGTTGCCTACTTTCCTAAGGGGGGGGATCATGCTCTGTTTCAGTATGTAACAGTACATGTTGGCATTTATGGTTCACTCAATGAACTGTAGCTTCCTACAGCCAGCAGCACTCATGTAGCTCCAAACCATGACACTCCCACTAACATGCTTGACTGTAGGCAAGACACACTTGTTTTTGTACTCCTCACCTGTTTGCCACTACACATGCTTGACACCATGTGAACCAAATACACGTATCTTGGTCTAATCAGGATATGGTTCCAGTAATCCATGTTCTTAGTCTGTTTGGCTTCAGCAAACTGTTGCAGGCTTTCTTATGAATCATCTTTAGAAGAGGCTTTATTTGGAAGACGGCCATGCAAACAATTTGATGCAGTGTGCAGCATATGATCTAAACACTAACAGGCTGACCTCTCACCTCTTTAACCTCTGCAGCAATGCTGGCAGCACTCATACATCCAATTTGAAATTACAATCTCTGGTCAATCTATGATGCTGAGTATGTGCACTCAACTTCTTTGGTTGACAATGGCGAGGCCTGTACTACCTGGAACCGTTATATGGTCTTGTCCACCATGCTGAAGCTCAGTTTCATGGTGTTGGCAATCTTCTTATAGCCCTGGCCATCTTTATGTAGTGCAAAAATCTTTTTCTTTTTTTTTTTTAATCTTAAGACAGTTCTTCTCTATATCGTGCCATGTTAAACTTCCAATGACCAGTATGAGAGAGTGTGGGATCGATAACACCAAATTAAACACATCTGCTCCCCATTCACATCTGAGACCTTGTCACACTAATGAATAACATGACACAATTTGATGTTAAAATGGATAACTAGATACAATTTTTCTATTTTCACTTAGGGGTGTACTCAATTTTGTTGCCAGTGGTTTAGACATTGATGGTTGTGTGTTGAGTTATTTTGAGGGCACCCCAAATTTACACTGTTATACAAGATATACATTTTACATTATATGAAAGTGTCACATTGTCAATGTTGTCCCATGAAAATATATAATTCAATATTTACAAAAATGTGAGGGATGTACTCACATTTATGTAGAAAATTACCCTTCCATTAATTAAATTAATTTTAATTGTCAAACGTAATAATACATTTAAATTTACTGGAAACAAGCTAGTGAATATCAGACACTGAATTTGAATTGTGGTTCAGTTGAAAAAAAAGTATCACAAGTGTCGTCAAACTTGTAATTTGCCAGCCTTAAAAGGGTAATAAGTAGACACTGTGCTGTTTGGTGTCATGGTTTGCTCCAAACTGTACACTAACCAAAGGAAGCTAAATAGAGAGTTGTATCAGAAGATTAGAAATAAACTTATATACAAACATGTTAAAAGCAAAAGATCAACCCCGGACAGCTTAATGTTCCTGTTACTACATTTGCACATATTATTCAGAAGTTTAAGATCTATGTAACCTACCTAGATGTAGTCACAAGAGGAAAATTGATGACAAATTGAAGACAGGACATATGAATGATAGCCAGCCCAAACAACTTCCAAAGAGATTGAATGTGAACTCCAAGTTCAAGATACACCATTATTGCACCATACATCACTGTCTTTGCCAAATTAAACTTAATGAGAAATTTCCAAGGAGAAAACTACTGTTGAAAGCAAGTAATAAAAAATTGAGACTTGGATTTGCCAAAATGCATATTCACAAGCCACAAAACTTAAGGGAGAATGTCCTTTGGACATGTAAGATGAAACTTATGGAGCTTTATGGCAAGACACAACAGCTCTATGTTTACTGATGCAAAAATGAAGCATACAAAGAAAAGAACATTGTTTCTACTGTGAGACATGGAGGAGGCTTGGTTATGGCTGCTTTGATATAGCTGGCACAGAGGGTCTTGAATCTGTGCCATCATTTTTGCCCAGGCCAGTTTCATTTGTTTGTTTACTTAAAATTCTTTAGTTGAACCACAATTCAAAAGCAATGTCTGATTTTCATTACTTGAATTTCAGTAAATTTCAATTTATTATTGCTTTTGTCAGTTTCAAGTTATTTTTGTGGCTATTGTGGTTTTTTTTCATCTTTAATGGAAGGGTACCAATCATTTTGTCCACGTGTGTGTTTGTGTGTATATGTACAAATATGTAGCCTACTATATGTGACTCTTATATAGTTATGCAGCAGTTTTGGTCTTTTTTTTTTACAAATGTATCCATTGTTGCACGCACTTCGTTTAATTTATTGTATTTTATATTAGAGAATTCTTTAGTTTTATTTTCGTGGCTTAACGTTTATGCCAACTTGCTGATGATGCTTCAACACAAGGTTTGCATGTAAATAGCATTTAAACATATCATTCTATTTATTAAATATGGGAGCTCTATTATAAAACTCTTATTCCACGTTAATTGTAGTACTTGCGAACAATATTAGTAGTCCGTGATGACCAGTAAATCCAAGATGCAACTATGGCATTTTCTGACATCCAAAACCGTTCAAACAATCTCCAGCATGGAGTAGTAGAGCACAGACAGACGATCGGCCTCACTCAACTGTGTGACGTTTTGGGGGACGCCTCCCCCTTTCTTAAGCAACATTGTGAGTGAACCAGAAACGCTACCATATCTACCAGTATATAGTAATTGCAACTTGCTGATGGTGTGCAGATGTGCAGTGTATCAACCGAACCACATGTACATTGATTGACATAAATCACAAAGTGATGGATATGCTGTAAATCAGTGGTAGGCAGCCTTAGAGAGTTGGAGATCTACTGTTGCAAGTTGGAAGTGCAACATAGTCTGTAAGCATTTTTTTTTTTCATTTTAGGTGAAAACATTTCTTCCTAACTACAAATATAGCAATCTGATTAGGTCCTTGGATCAACAGCCCATCTCTAATAATCAAGTAATATTGGTATTCTCCAAGAATGTATCCAAACCGCTTTTTAACTCTTTTAGTGAATCCACTATGAAAACTTTCTTACTTTCTCTGGCAGAGAGTTACGAAGCCTCATTACATTAAAGAAACCCTTCTTTGTTGGTTAAGAAACCTTATTACCTCTAGATTTAAGGGATGTCCCTTTTTTATAACTGAGATCTACTTAGTTCTGAACATTAACAGGACTATAGGAATATATGGCGTTAAGGAAGCCACATAAAACATACTTAAATTCCGAGACAAAGACCGCACTTACTGATACAGAGGCAGGATACAGTTAATTCCTGGCAGGATACAGAGAAGCTAGAATACTTTAATGTCGAGATCGCACTGATGCAAAATACAAATGAACAGTTATAAACATAGCTACTATTCATAAGGAAAGGGGCGGTGGGGTAGCAGTTTGCTATTTTACTTGCACAGTTTCTGTGGAGTACCAGGCTTGGTTTTGTATACTGCATCACAATGGCTTAGGCTTGGTTCACACTGCGTTCGGGGCTTCTGTTATGGTTATCTGAAAACAAGGTATCCTGATGAATCATGTGAAACAGCCATAGGGAACAACAGTGCAAACATAGTCACTTTTGGACTATGTTTTCTCTGTTTCACAAACATGAGCACTTTCTGTGCTAGAAAAAGTAGTGCAGTCAGTCAAGATGCAGTGTGAACCAAGCCTTACAGTCTACTAGCTACACCTATTCTATTACATCGTGCGGGAGAGCTGGTCAGCACCATAGACCAGACTGCATCTTTTAAACATGAGATACTAGAATAGTGTGTAACCTATCAGGAACGTTGATATGGTCTTAAGAGAAACTCTGCCTGGATGGATATTCCTTTCTAAATTAAGTTCAGGGCAAAACACACAACAATTACATCCATTGATTCACAGGTGATGTGTTCTCTGATGAGAGTTGTTGACTTTCCTTGTGTACTGTGTGATCCAGACTGCTATGACAGTTTTTCCAGCCATAATTTCTCTCTACAGAGTTTGCTGTTCAGAAGCCTTTGCCTATTTACTTTCCATCACCCTATCTTCTTAACAGTAACTCCTCATCTTGCTGTTCTAACCTACTGTAATTTCTAGTACTGTGTATGCTGAGCTTTCCTGTGTCTCCAGATGCAGCAATGAAGTGATAATGGTGACAGAAGTATAGTCACCTAAGAAAAAAATATTTATAGAACAAAAAGGACTGACTAACCCTAAAGAAACTTATAAGGTAGTTCTTTATTTCTTGTAAGGCCGGTTGAAATCCACTGGAGTAAACACTTTTTGACATAAATGCATAGTATTTCACTACACATGCCATTATTTCTACCACAAACTGGCTGCAGAAAGTTTGATATGTGTAGGTAGTTGAATGCGAGTTCAACAGTGTAAGAAAACTGAAGCACTTGTTGTGTTGAAAATGATTGGTAATTTTTATAAAATTGACAAATGTTAAATTAGAAAAAAAATGTGGAGACCACACTGGAGATTCTCTTGGATGATAAAGGAAATCATTTGAATTAAGTATACTATCTTGCAGCTATAATTAAAAAAAGAAGAATCTGTTCTTTCGGCGCTTGAAAAGGAGACATGTCAGGGACGTACCTTCTGAGCCTGATTAAGAATACATTTAATCAGTATTTTTTAAAGCCAACAGGATTTTAAATTACTGAGCTCAGAGAGAGTTTATAAGAACATACACTACTTTTGCCTGTCTCCTGTGAAGTTGAAAACAGTTTGTACTACTGTGCCTGCTTGCCACAAGGGAAAGTTGTATAAGGACTTCTGCTGTTTTTCCTTCAAAGGACAGCATTTGTTTTATTGCTGAAGAAATCTGCTTCTGTTTGGCAAGATATCCCTTAAGGCCAATAAAGTCAGTTTTTGATAAAACCTGCTTCCTTCCTCCAACTCTTTGGGGGACTGTAGAATTCTTTTGAGGAAACTTCTTCCGAAATGCAGTAGGAACAAAAGTGCAGAGTAAAATATTATGTTCTTGTTTAGGTAATTTTTATTTTGTAGGGATTATTATCAAAATATGTTGCAAAAGTGCAACATGGGATAACAGTCTGGAAACTAGCACATAGCGACAGCAGCAGATCTGAATATATTTAAGAGCGTAACAGTCTGGCAACATAAACGGTCTTGTTTGTATAAGATTTAGGCAGTACATTTACTAGAGAATAATTTCATAGCTACTTCAAGTGAAATTCCAGTGACCACATAATACTTTTGCCACAAAATGGGGAAAAGTTGGATGGCTGAAATACATATTGCACCTATATACAATATTTGCTTAAAAAAAAAACAGCTTGTTTGCAATTGACTGGACAGCATATTATCTGAGGCTATGGATTGCCTAATAAGGATTGAGAAGCACATTTGTCAAGCTCTTTGTTTCCTTGGTTGTTTTCCAGTGCTAAACACCAAGAATACAGGCACCAGGGGCAGGATGTGTAGCTTCAGCCAAAACAGCAGGCTGATGTACCTCACCAATATCAGTTCTGAGCCCACATTTGTCACTGCCTAGTGAGGAACCCAACAGCCCATCCCCAAAGGCTGCTAATGCTAGTTGGGACCTCAAAGATTACTTAACAGCCATGATTTTGAAGAAATGCTAAATTAAGTGTTTCTCTCAGCTTAAACAGACATACTTAAATGGGACATTTAAATGGGAAATGCAGGGCTGAAGCTCAGGATGTCTTTTACAATCATCTAGATGGCCACCAAGGTTATTCAGTCTAAAATAACGCCAAATGGCATAACTGATCTCATTGCAGGAATAATGTAAACATTAGGGGAATTCTTAATAGGGTGATTAAAAAAACTTGGGATTAGCTTTACCAATTGACGTAAATCCCCTACCTGATATGGTCTCTCATATTCCCTCAAAATAGACCATTTTTATAGGGCACCTGACCCCTGCTCTGAAGATGCCACCCACCTATGCAATGTTATATGTAAGGTACATTTTTATTAAATGAAAGACATTTTGAGTGTCGTGAGACAGAGGTTATATATATAAAGGGGTTCTGAAGTGTAGATCCTTCCTGATGCACCACCTTTCAGCTCTGTACATCTGTTTTCTGTGGAAGGAGTACATTATGTATTGCTAGAAACAGTGTCGGCCAGGGGGTGCCTAGGGCCCCCGGTGGAATTTATTTATGGAAGCTCACCTGTGTAATTGATTCTGGGGACTCACCCTACAGCTGCTGTACATGTCTCTTATACTCTGCCTCTTGTTTTTGCCTCTCTCTCTACCTTTTCTGCCTCTCACAAGGTGTTATGTGCATTTTTAAATAAACTCTAGGTCTGTCATGCTCAGGTGCCCACTGGGGCATTCCCTGTGGTTCAGTCCGAGCCTGGCTAGAAATACCCTTTATAACTAGAGATGGACAAATTGATTCTAATGAAGTTAAATTCGTTTAGAATTTCAGGAAAACAATGATTCTGAACGAAGTCGAAGTTTGGGGTGATTCGCGGAAACAAAGAGTGTTTTTAATTGATAAAATGGCTGCGAGCACATGGCGTTACATGGGCCAAAGAAGTCTGGGAGGAAGAAAGCTGTGGCCTACATGACATGTGCAGAGATAAAGCCAATCAGAGACCGGCGGGATTCAGTGACGTCACCGCACTATATAAGTCCGGGAACGACGCTGGCAGTTCACACTGCTTTCACTGTGCTGTGTAGGAAAGCTGCTGCTGCTCATGATAACTCATACTAAAGAACTAACTTTTATACAGCAATTTTTTTGGGGGGGGCACAGCTTATCTCAGAGACTGCTTCTCTTACGTTCTAATTCTGATTTTGTGGGGTATTGTAATTGAAGTCCAGTGTGCGTCCAATTTAGCTGCATATACTATATATAAACTATATATACACACTATATATGTATATATATATATATATATATATATATATATATATATATATAATTTTTTTTATTTTTTTTTTTTATTATTTTTTTTTATCCTATCTGCTCAGTTCTTGAGCACATTGTATATCCAAGGGTTATCTAAGCCTGTTGCTGTTGTATTCAGTTAAAGAAACAGCATTTTTACAATCCAAATACCACTTAATTTTTGGTTGCTCATTTCTTTTGCGCAATTCAGATCCAGGGGTTAATTAAGCATTGTTCTGCTGTTGTGGTCACTAAAAGAAACGGTGTTTTGCAACGGCAAAGAAAAAATTTTGCCTGTAGCATAATTCATATCCGAAGGTTAATTACGAGTTTTTCTGTTGTTGTGTTGCGTAAGATACATGCCGTTTTAACACGCTACAAAGCTGGTAATTGTTGGCAGCACAATTCTTTTGCGCAATTTACATCCAAGGGTTAACTAAATATTTTTATGCAGTCGTATTCAGTAAAAGAAACGTTGTTTTTCACCGCCAAAGAAGAAATTTTGGCTGTAGCATAATTCATATCCCATGCTTACCCATGCTTGTTAGTGGGTTCATTTGGAGTCAAATACAGGGTGTGTATTTATCATATACAGATATCTTCATTAAACAGAGTCTGTACATTTTATAACAAACAGTATGTCTGACAGAGAGGTGGCAGGTTCTTCACATGCGAGTGGCAGTGGCACAAACATTCCTTGAGCAGGCACAGGTCGCAGTACAACAGGGGGACGTCGCAGCAGGGGTCATTCGGTGAGGCCACAACTGCCGGTGTCATCTAGCAGCCGTGTGTTGTTCAGCAACCCAATGGTTCTTGATTGGTTGACTAGGTCATCCACTTCCTCCCAGATGACATCTGACAACCCCAGGTAAGAGTCGGTGGGAACGTCAGACACAACCCTTAGTTGACATGGCCCGGGAGCGGGTCAGCGGCCCTCCCCTGTCCTCAACCCGCCTCTGTCCCATCCGGTTCCCTCAGCCAGAGATCTACTATGTGGTCTGGGCTCAGCGCCACTGTACAGCGAGGATGAACAATTTGAGGAGGGCAGTCAGCAGCTACTTGGCAGCAAAGAAATGGGGCGAATATCCCCTACTTCTTGCAGTAGGTGGCAAAGTATAGATGTGGAGAGTGGAATGGGAGGTCATGTTGTGAGGGGTCGCCTCTGCATACCAAGACCGGTGATGAGGACAGCAGTGACGATGAAACACAAATCGATGATCATGTAGCCGACCGCACTTGGGAGCCGGGTGAAGCATGGGCTTCATCATCGTCGGAGAAGGGGGCGTCAGTTGCCTCGGCGAGGCACCCAGCAAGGGGGGTTGGGGGGCCGTGAGTCAGCAGGGGTTCAGCAGTGTGAGGTCAGGACCCAAGCGGAAAAGGGGGAAGAAAACCCTTGCAGGCAAAGAAAGTTCGGCAAAGGGGTCACGAGGCCGGGCGGAGTGTTGGCGGAAAAATCAGAAATCGGGGGTGTGGAGTTTTTTACTTAACACGGGGGAGCTAAACAGGGGGTTTTATTAGAATCTAGGGGGCAAAAAAAGTGAAGCGTGGCCAGGGGAAAGTTCACCACGGCCCTGCATAAACACATACAGGTCACCACCCGGTGGCCTGGGAAAAAACGGGGCTTATGTGTGGGGCCCCATCCTGCCGCCGCGGAAGTGCCCTGGCACCATGCCTTGCAGCCAGTCAAGGCCCACCCCCTATGAAGGGGCTTTTCTCTTTGCCATCATCCCCCAGGCCGATGCCCCCTGCTCCTCCTATCAGGGCCCCCAGAAAGGTTCAACGGGGCATTTGCACAGAGAAAACAGTTGGTCCAGCCATCCTAAGGTGCAAAAGCTGACCGTGCTCCTGTCCAATTTGTTGGTACTGCAGTTCTTCTTTCAAAGGGTGGACTTTGCTCCGTTCAAGAATAAGGCTTGTCCCGAGCCGGGGGTTAGAGTTCCAAGCTAATTTTTTTTCCAAAGGCGTACCACACTTCAAAAAATATGTAAAAAGGAAAGTGGGCCAGCCTTGGTTTAAAGGTTTGTTCCAAGGGTACCGCGCGGGGACGTGGGGAGCGTCTACGGTCGGGCCAGACTGTTTTTAGGGCCCCCACTGGGTGAATGTGCTTCCTGCCCAGGCACCCAAAAATTTTTGGAAGGAGACGCCGCTTTTCCTCACGTTGTCAAACTGCGGTCCTGCGCCAAATGTCCCCTCCTCCTCCTCCACCACCACCCCATCTCAGCCCCCAAAAAGTACTGCTCCATCATACCACATGTGTAGGGGACAGCGCTGCACGCAGTTCTACACCTGGCTTCCTCGGGGAACGAGGTCACACAAGGGAGGAAAAGCTACACTCATGCAGCAAGAACGATGTGTGGCTTTCTCCGCGCCAATGCATATCGGAACCCTGGGACGGACAATGGGGGGGAACTGGGTCCTGCTGCACGAGGAGGGATGGTCCATGCACCTGATGGCCATGTGTTCAAATTTGGGTTTTGGAAAGGTTCCTGAAGTCTTCCACCGATCTTTAGAAGATTTTGAACGGCCTCCCCCCAAAACAAACTGATATGCGTTTTTTCCACCCGTTGGAATTTTAGCCGCCCATGTTGGACCGACTGTTGAACAGAGAAAAGGGCCCTTAACGATTTTTTGTTATCTAGGGGGACAGGAGTCCCCCCCGTGTAAATTTTATGTCAGCCAGTGGCGTCATGCGTGACACCTGCCGTTTTTTTAGGCCCTTAAGGAGGCCACGTAATTTGTCAGTCCCGGAAAAAGGGGTAAAAACGTCATTCCCCTGCTTCATGTCCGGAAGAGATCTGAAAAATCTTTGGGGAGGGGACTGGAGACGGGGATACATCTCCCGGCACATGAGTCCGGGGGGTGAAATGGGGAGGAGGGGACATTGGAGCAGAAACATTGTCTGGTGAAAAGAGTGGATTTTTACCCCGGGACAAGAAGGGGAGCCTGGGGAGGTAGATGGAGATGAGGAAGACGAGGCAGATGACCTGCAAGCACCGTTGGGAGTATACAATGGAGATGGAAGCAGGGAGCCCCTCGGAGTCACTTGTGCAGATGGCCCGCAGCATGCTGATTTGCTTGGCTAGTGACAGCCGAATAGTCAGCATCCGGCAGAGGGATGACGTCTGGCTCTCCATCCTATTGGACCCTCGTTACCGGTCCAAAATGGGAGCCTTTTTCCCAGCGATTCAGAGGGAGGACAAATTCAAATACTATAGGGAAATCCTCCGTAGTCAGTTGGCCGCTGCCCATGTGCGGCATCGTCCCTCCTCTGACAGTCGGGACCGGGGGTTCTTCAGCGCTCACTTACTACTGCCGTGGCTGCCGGGGGAAGGTGGGGGGTGGGAAAGCAGTACCACTCCATCAGCAGCAACCTAAGTCTGGAGTCACTGATGAGCAGCTTCCTTCACCCGCCTAGTGAGGAGGGCAGTCGTCAGCAGCAGCAGGACCTGGAGCAGACCCTGAACCAACAGGTGGTGGCCTACTTGTACAGCAGTCTGCCACCCCAGTTAGAAGATCTGCTGGACTACTGGGCAACCAAACTGGATGTGTCGCCGCAACTTGCCGAGTTTGCCAGTTGGAGAAGCTGTCCTGCCCGGCCAGTAGTGTGGCATCAGAGGGGTGTTCAGTGAAAGCGGTTGCCATCGTTACTCAAAGGAGAACCCGCTTGTCCCCCGGGAAATGTGGAAACGACTGACCTTTGTCAAGATGAATCAGGTGAGGATCGGCCAGGATTTCCACACACCAATGCCTTAGGCGTCAGAATACCTCAGCCATGACGCCTCACCCAAACTGTGAGAAATGAGTCTGGGTTCAAACTACCTGCCTCAGCCACTATTCTGATGCCGCCACCCCGCCGATGCCACACATCTGCTGACAGTTTCTCATCTGCCACCAACCATCTTTACCAGGGACTGGTATTGCCACCCACCTCCACACTCTGTCATTGTGCCACTGTCTGACCTCAAGCTGTGCTTTGGCTGCTGCCGTGACTTCCATACTTTTTCATTGTGCCACTCTCTGACCTCATGCGTTGCTCCTGCCGCCGTCACCTCCACTCTCTGTCATTGTGCCACTCTGTGGCCCACTCCAGTTTTTGCCACTTCCCGAATATGATTGTGCCACTTTCTGACCTCATGCTGCTGCTGTGGCTGCTGCCGTGACCTAGATATTGTGTCATTGTGCCACTCTGTTGCCTATTCCTGTTTTTGCCACCTCCAGAATGTGATTGTGCCACTGTCTGACCTCATGCTGCTGCTGTGGCTGCTGCCGTGACCTACACACTGTGTCATTGTGCCACGTCTGACCTCATGCTGCTGCTGTGGCTGCTGCATGACCTCCACACTGTGTCATTGTCCCACTCTGTGGCCTACACCTGTTTTTGCCACCTCCAGAATGTCCTGGTGCCACTGCCTGACCTCATGCTGCTGCTGTGGCTGCTGCCGTGACCTCCACACTGTGTCATTGTCCCAAATCTGTGCTACTCCTGTTTTTGCCACCTCCAGAATGTTATTGTGCCCTGCCTACCTCATGCTGCTCTGGGCGCTCCTACCTCCCCTCGTCATTTGCCACTGTCGCCCTATGGCTGCTGTGGCGCAAACCTACCCACACTTTTCATTGTGCCACTGTCTGCCCTCATGCTGCTCTGTGGCTGCGCCGTGACCTCCACACTGTTTTTTTCCCACCGGGGCCTACCCTTTTTGCCCCTCCAAAATGCTTGTGCCACCCGACCTCATGCCTGCTTTGGCTGCTGCCTTGACCCCAAACGTTCATTGCCCCCACTCTTGGCCTACCTGTTTTTCCCCCTCCAGAATTCATTTGCCACTGCCTGACCTCATGCGCTGCTGGGGCGCGCTACCTCCACCTGTTTTATTGTCCCCTTGTCCCTACCCCTTTTTTCCCACCTCCAAATGTCATTGTCCCACTGTAGCCTCATGCTGCTGCGGGGGCTGCTGCCTTGCCCTCACACTTTCATTGTCCCACTCTTCCACTCTTTTTTGCC
Source organism: Phyllomedusa bahiana (assembly GCA_025379985.1). NCBI lineage: Eukaryota > Metazoa > Chordata > Amphibia > Anura > Hylidae > Phyllomedusa > Phyllomedusa bahiana. The sequence goes on from JAODAL010047540.1 coordinate 12,074, forward strand.
ACCTCCAGAATGTCATTGTGCCACTGTCGCCCCTCATGTGTGCTGGGGCTCGCCGTGACCTACACACTGTGTCATTGCCCACTGTCTACCTCATCTGCTGCTGTGGCTGCTGCCATGCCCACCCCCTTGTCATTTCCCACGCGACCTCAGCGGTTTTGCTTGGGGGCGAGCCTGACCTACACACCTGTCATTGTGCCTCGTCTGACCTCATGCTCGCTGGGGGCTGCGCCTGCCCTCCAAACTGTGTCATTGTGCCCTCTTGGCCTATTCCTGTTTTTTTGACCCCTCAAGAATGTAATTGTCCCACGTTGACCTCATGCTGCTTGGCTGACCCCGTCACCCCCCATACTCTTTCACAAAGTTCCAAACCTGAGCTCTCGCTTTTTTTTTTTTCCATTTTCCGGGCATATTTATAGAAAACATTCCCGTTCACCCCAAACCCAAAAAAAAAAAAACGGCCAGTTCTGCGTTCATACTAAAACCAACTTGTATGAAGACCAAACCAAGCCCCTGATATTTAAAACATGGGACAAACGTTCTAAAAGCACCCCGCAGGCCTGTGCACCCGGAAATAGTGTTTTTTTAAAGGATTCTCCAAATAAAATTTTTGGAAAAAAGTTATTTTTTGCCGAAAATTTACGAAGTGAACGAAACAAATTCGGGGAAAATTTCCCCCTTCTAATATAACCCCCTTTTAATAACTGGTACTTGTGCAAGCTACCTCTAGTCAAAACAATCCTCTTAACAGTGTAGCAAAAGAAGCTATGTTTGTACGGACACAAAAAAAAATGGAGGGACATAAGGAACATGTAACACACTTTCATACATTTTAATTTTTTCATTTTAAAATTATTTTTTTATTATAAAAAAATTTCAATCACTCAAAACCCTTTTTTGTCAATTCTCAACGGATTTTTAGTCACTGATCATATATTTAAAGAGAAGTGCAAAAAGTAAAATTGAAAAAAAAAAAAAAAGAATCAGATTTGGCCTGTTTACCAAACAAAAGTTCATGTCCGTTTCTCGCATTTTTATTCTTCCTTAGTAGCAGGGTGGTATTCGGCAGGAAGATAAGAAATTTATAGACAATATTAGCCAGATTTACAACCACATAAGAGAGATGGGAAGTATAACGCAGCTATTTTTATTTGTTTTTAACTCCAATAACAATGTTGTGTTTATAGCTGTTTTATACAGTGTTTCATTACGTATGTGTTTATATTGATGTACACCATAAGAAGACTGCATTTCATTTAGTGCTTTAGGCAACAGCCTGCTATATACACACTATGTTTATACATTATTCCTTCCATGAAGTGTTTCTAGGAAACAATGCTGTTATAAGATATGACTTTGGATTATTATAGTAACACGCAGCTAAAGGATTGACATGTTTATATTCCGTTTTTGTTACTGCTGACTGAACTATCATACAGTAATAATGTTAGTTTACCCCCAAGGAAATTGTGTTGTATGTTCAATTTCCACAGGCCTGCTGCCAAGAGCCCATATCATTTGCATTAAATAAATGTTGAGTATCTCCAATTCCTCTCTAGGTAATAGAGAGTAAACCAGTGATTATTATTTGTTATGTGCTTTAATGTAGCTTGTACTACCTCTCAACTTTAATTAAACAATCTAAATTATCTAATGTGCTTTCAAGTTATAGTACATAACAGGAAAGTGTCTTGGCCATCTTTATAACATTGCTGTCTCTGGAAAGACATCAGCTTTGATTAATGCATAATTTTATGTAATCCAATATCACTCAGATACACTTTCCTTAATAAAACAACAACAAAAAAAATACAAAGCTTTGTGTTCTCAAGCACATACACAACAATAGAAGAAAGTGGAGTAGTCACTCATAATAGTCTAGTACTAAATGTCAGCATCTACTTTTGGAAGAACTGTGCATACTTGTTAATTAAGTGTATGTATTTTGATAAAATACATTGGTTTAAATTTTATTTAAATACAATTTAAACCAATGTATTTTATCAAAATACATACACTATGTGCTTTCTTAACATCCACAAGCCATAAGATATTCAAGTCAGAGGCAACTTAAATGCAGTAAAAGAGCTCTCTATAGTAAGCATTGATGCCTTGTTGTTTTGGATTCATGGTTTCGGGTCCAACCAAAGGCAACATCTGTAAGACATTATTAAATTCTCTTTACCTAATTTTTCTTTCACACACCAATATGTGCTGACTTGGTTTTCCATGAAACTGTGGAAGGGTAGTGAATTTACACCCATTAACCATAAATTAAATCCACCTGCTTTATATTGAAGAGGTCGCCAAAGTGCCACCAATACTGTTCTGATATATTAAGTCATGAACTGTGTCATCAAGGCACCTATCCATTGCTAGTGTCTATGTTTCACCATATCAGCAGGCCCTTTTTTGATCAGACGCCCTAAACTGACCGTCTATATAAATCTTATTCACCCAGTTGATTTGCCTGTAATAATCATTGTATATCATTTTACTTTACCTCTGTCATTTTAATTGGCTGGTCAGTTTATGCAAATCCGAATGCAGACACAGAATAATGTAAGAGATGACACTGAACAGCGCTACAGGAAATGTTAGTGCTTTATAAACAATGGCAAACAATAACCAGAAGACATTATACTGGTTATCAATGATACAGTATGTGTGGTGGCTTTCTACCTCTTTGAAATACACTGCTTGTAATATGTGTTATAGAACATAAAGGAAGTGTTTATTGTGGTAATTAAAATAAAGTTTGAACTTTATATAGCCATATGCCACTTTGTTGTCCCATTCATTTCTAACCTGTATTAAACAGCTCCACAGTTTTTGGCCTTTGACCAGAAATTCCTTCTGCTGTCTCCTATTGTTTAATATATTTATACTTCCAGTCCAGACTACTATGGAGGAATTGAATAAATAACAGAGGTCATCTCCCAGATGTAATAGGGCCTTGCAAAGTGAAGTTTATATACAATAGTACTTTTCTTAGGTGAATAATGTCTGCCTCGGGCTGTTGAAGCCAAGTGATCATTAGTGTTTGAGATACAGATGAATAAAAACAGAATCCCTACTCCGAGGTACTACTGTAGCATTTGCTTAGAAATGATGTATTTTAATTGATCCATGAAAAATGAGACTTGTCCAGTATTTAGAGTGCTTCTCAAAGAATTGTGTCAGCTACTTCATATTGCCCTGTCTGAGAGCAACATGTCGTAGTGACAGACTTCGTATAATTGAGGAGAGTATTGTGCTTTTTATATCATTATTTACCTTTGTGTAAAACTATACTATTAACTCCTAACACTGCCCACACCTGACTATAGAGCAGCGTTCGGTGCGTGTCCTCTTTCTTTTATGTTGGTATATTGTTCTTTGTTTAAAGAGTTTTGTTTAATAACAGTATGGTAGTACAAATCTGTCACTGGGATACTACTAATGTGGTCATAATGTGGCAGTATTATTGGTAATGTAAGTCTTTGTATAGTAAGTTTTCTTTATGTTTAGTAACAGTATTGTAGTATTAATCAGTCACTTTGGGGGTATGTTCATGATACTGAAGCATTATTACATAGTAAGTTTTTTTTAGTAACTGCCTGACGATAATATTAACAAAATGTAAATTTATGGTGTTAATATGTGGCCTTTATAAAACAGTATTATGATATTGTAGTGTTTGAGGATATCTACAAATTGATTCTCTTATAAAATATAGTTTACTCTTGTGAGGCCACAAATGGAAAAATGGTGAACATTTTCAGGACCAATTGTATAGAAAAAAGAACCCACAGAAACGAGTGTGGGGAGCAGAACCAAGGTTATTGGGAGAATAGGTGGATTTCAGTCTTAAAACACAATATTAAACGTGGGCTTATTAAGCTTGGAGAAGATAGAGAGCTTAACAGAAGATGATAATAGTATAGATGAGACAATAGGTATATCCCAAACATCATCTTTTTAGACCTAGACCTATAGTAATGGCAAGGATATATCTTCTAATCTAGGGAAAGAAGATATCACCATCATCATGAATAAGGATTCTCTATTATAAATGACATGCAACTATGGATCTTAATGCCACAAGATGTAGTGATGGATGATTCACTTTACAGTGCCTTTCTTATAAAGTATAATATTACTGAAAATTATTATTCTAGTATAAGATCCTAGATGAGATATGTCGAGCGTGAAGGACTCATCAGATTATGGTAGTTGGAGTCAGGAAGGAATATTTTCTTTAATATGGGGCAAGTGGTATCCACCTTGTTTTTGCCTTCCTCTGGATTCACATGGATCAACATGTTATGTTATAGGAAGGACTTGATCTATATGTATCTTTTTTGAACCCTTTCAACTATATAAATAAGATTATTTAGCCACTTCACCTTGTTTCAAGAGTAGTAAAAAATCTATACAAATTTGGTGTTGCTGTAATCATGCTGACCTGCCATAGAAAGTTATTTTACTGCACGGGGAACTCCGTAAAATAAAATACAAAAAATCCTTTTCTTTGATCAAAAAGTGTTCTAAAACGTTAAAATGACATAAAATGTTAAGCAAAAACATTTGAATTAACAGATATTGAAAATCTTATCGTAATTGGTGAGCTTAGAGTTATCATTGAAATCTAAAGTCTTAGATTATTATTATTATTATTATTATTATTATTATTATTATCGTTTATTTTGGAGCGCCCTTGATTCCAGGGCACTGTACATTTCAGGCGGGTACATAAATAACATTGGTCAGACAATTACAAAGTGACAATAAGTAACTAACAACTGGTACAGAGGGAGAGAGGTCCCTGCCCGTGGGGCTTACAATCTACAGGGAAGGGGTGAAGAGACAGAAGGTGAGGGGCAGACATGTTTGTGGGGCGGAGGAGGCAACACGGTTAATGTTGGTTATAGGCAATCTGAAAGGTAGGTTTTCAGGTTACGTTTGAAGCCGGTGAGAGAGGGGGAGAGTCTGGGTGTTGGGGGCAGTGAGTTCCAAAGTGTGGGGAAGCACGAGAGAAGTCTTGGAGACGGTTATGTGAGGAGGTGATAAGAGGAAGAGCAGAGGAGAAGGTTCTGTGAGGAGCGGAGTTGCGTAGGGGAGGTATTTTAGAGATTAAGGCAGAGATTATATGAAGGGGAAGGTTATTGTGAGCCTTGTAGGTCAAAGTTGCTAGCTTGAACTGGATTCGCTGGGCAATAGGTAGCACAGGAAGGATCGGCAGAGGGAGAGGCAGGGGAGTAGCGGGAAAAGAGGTGAATCAGACGGCCAGCAGAGTTAAGGATGGATTGGAGGGGAGCGAGGGTGTTTAGCTGGGAGGCCACAGAGGAGGATGTTGCAGTAGTCGGGGCGTGAGATGACGAGGGCATGGACCAGCATTTTTTGTGCTTTCAGAGTTAAGAAATGAGCGGATTCGGGAAATACTTTTTGGTGGAGGTGACGGGCAGAGGTGGGGGTTTGAAGGACAGATTGGGGGTAAAAGATTATCCCAAGCAGGGGAAACCTGTGGTGCTGGTGAGGAGTGTAGCCATTAACAGTGATAGAAAGATCGGGTGGAGAATGGAGTGGGAACGGTGGGAAGATAATGAGTTAAAGTTTTCTCCACATTTAGTTTTAGGAGACGGGAGGAGAAGAAGGGGGAAATGGAGGACAGACAGTAGGGATCCCGGGAGAGAAGAGAGGTGCCCATCTTGGGCGGAGATTTAGAGTTGGGTATCATCAGCAATAGGTGGTATTGAAAGCGTGTGATGCTATGAGCTGACCGAGGCCAAGAGTGTAGATAGAAAAGAGTAGGGCCCAGGACTGACCCTTGGGACACCAACAGAGAGAGGCCGGGGGAGGAGTGGAGCGAGAGTGAAAAAACGCTGAATGTCGATCAGTGAGTACGAGGAGATCCAGGAAAGAGCCAAGTCGTGATGCCGAGGGAGGAGAGGTTTGGTTAGCAGGAGGGAATGGTGACAGTGTCAAAGGCAGAGGAAAGGTCTAGGAGGAGAAGCACAGAGTAGTGGGTGAGGCTTTGGCAGTTGCTAGGTCGTTGGTGACTTTGGTTAGGACGGTTTCAGTAGAGTGGTGGGGACGAAGCCCGATTGGAGCGGGTCAAGGGGGAGAGTTGGTGGAGAGATGGGAGGAAAAAGTTGAAGATGGACTTGCTGCTCAAGGAGTTTAGAGGCGAAATGGAAGCAGTAGATGGGGCGATAGTTGGACAATGAGGAGGGGTCAAGAGATGGTTTCTTTAGGATGGAGGTGATGGTCACATGTTTAAATGAGGAAGGGAAGATGCCAGAGGTTAATGATAGATTGAAGAGATCGGTGAGGGCTGGATGATAACAGCACAAAGGTCGGTTTGAGGTGAGATGGCAGTGGGTCAAGACTACAGGTGGTGAGGTTTGATTTGGACAGTAGAGAGGAGAGCTTGTCAGGAGTGCCCGGTGAGAAGCGAGTTAGAGGGGAATGGTCATGAGCAGGTACAGAGGTGGGTTTGGGGGACACCGAAGGAATAGAGGTAGGCTGGGGGGACTGCGGGGTGAAGCTTTGTCTTGATGAGATTTATTTTATTATAAAGTGAGGTTGCAAAATCATCTGCTGAGGGGAGAGTTTGGGGGAGGGGGTGCTGGTGGACGCAGGAGAGAGTTAAAGGTGTTAAAAAAGTTGTCTGGGGTTGGGGGACAGGGAGGGATATGAGAGGGGTTTGAAATAGTTTTGTTTGGCTGAGTTGAGTGCAGATTTAAAGGGGTGTAGTGATTCTTTATATGAGGTGAAGTCAGTGGTGGAGCGGGTTTCTTCCAGCGGCGTTCGGCAACTCTGGAAGCTCGCCTCAGCTGTTTGGTGGAGGTCTGTGTGCCGGGGTTGTCTGTTCATTTTGCGGGTTCTGTTTGTGTGTGAGAGGGGCGACGAAATCAAGAGTGGAAGTGATGGTGTTGTTTGTAGAATGTGGTGGCTGCGTCTGGATCAGCAAATGAGGATATGGGTTTGAGAGGGGAGCAAGAGAGTCAGAGAGAGTGCAACGGTTGAGGTTTTGTTAGGTTCCTGCTGGTGTACTAGATTTGGTGCAAGGGGCAGGTGGAGTGGTGATGGAAAGGGGAAGGTGAGCAGATTGTGGTCAAGATAGGGAGAGGAAGTTTGAGAGGTTAGATAGGGGGCAAAGGTGGGTGAAATAATGAGGGCCAGTGTGTGTCCGTCTGGTGAGTGGCTCAGAGGTCCAAATGGGAGAGGCCAAAGGAAGAGGAGAGTGACAGGAGTTTGTTAGTAGCGGAGTGGGGTGTATCGATTGGAATGTTTAAAAACTCCATATAATAGTGGGGATGTCGTGGCAAGAAAGTGGGGGAGCCAGGAAGCAAAGTGGTCAAGGAAGGTGGTGGCAGGGCCGGGGGTCGGTATACAACAGCCCTTGGAGGTTGGAGGGGGGGTAGATGCGGACAGAAGCACCTCGAAGGAGGGAGGGTGAGGGAAGGTAAAGTGGAATGGGAAAAAGGAACAGGTATCTGACAGAAGAAGGCCGACCACCCCCGCTATGTTTACTGCCAGGCCGGGGGGTGTGGGTAAACTGGAGCCCACCATAGGGAGTGCAGCAGGGAAGTTGTGTCAGTGGGTGTCAGCCAAGTTTCTGTTAATCCAAGGAAGGTGAGATTGCGGGTTTAGTGAAGAGGTCGTGGATGAAGGGAAGCTTTTGCACACTGAACGTGATTCCAGAGGCTCAGACATGGGGATTGGTGCTGCAGAGGTGAGGGGGATGGTTTTGAGGTTTGTGTGGTTGATAAAGTTTTGTGCTGCTTGTCTGTAGGAGATGCCTGAAACCACAGGGGGATGCGCTGAGGTGGCCCTGATTGGGAGATATGTCCCGGCAGCGAGAGAAGCAGGTAGAGAGGAGGAAGGGGTGTGTGGGATAAAGGAAAAAGGTGGTTTGTGGGTTTTTTGAGAAAGGTCTAATGTTGTGGAAGAGGTGAAGAGTTGAGGTCAGGTGTGAGGGAAAAACAGAAGGGGAGATATGGAATCCATTGCCCAGCGCGGGTGTCTGAGGGGAGACAAGGAGTTTGATTTATTAGGCAGGCAGTGATGATTGTGGGCTGAGAGGTGCATATTGGGTGCTGTTTGAGTTGAGGAGCTGGAAGGGTCTTGGTTACCTTTGTTCATTCTGGGTTTTAATGCTGGTATTAATACTACATTTTAGTACACTTAAGAGTACACTTAAAGGATGTTGCAAATGATTGACTAAAGTCATGGGCTGACTAGAGTGCATGCTTTAAAAAAGGAAGCCAGCTACTCTTACCAGGTGTGAAATTGGGCGGGGGGGGGGGGAGGATAATGGTGAGCAGAAGGGAAAAAAATTTGGGAAAAATGATAGTGGGTAGACATTAGGGCCCCGTCACAGCAGGAGATGCAGCCAAACAAAAGTTTATCAAAAGTGTGTACCATTCAATAAGACATATATAGCAGGAGATTCACACAGAGCACATGTTGAGGTGGAGATCCCCAGAAATGCGTCCATTCAATAAAAACATATATAGCAGGGGATTCACACAGACACATGTTGAGGGGTGGAGATCCACAGAAAAAGCGTACCTGGAATTGACAGAAGAGAGGTCAGATGAGAGACAAGACTTTCCTTTAAGATTCCATTCACTCCATCATCCTTCATAATAAATGCTGGTATTAATGCTACATTTATTACTCCATCATCCTTCATAATAAATGCTGGTATTAAAGGAGTAGCACTTAAAGGATGTTGCACTGACTTTGCACTGACTTTAGCTAATACTGAATGGGTGATGGTGACTTGCCAGTTACTTTCTTGACTACCTTTCTGCTTAGTAACTTCACTTTATCTCATGAGTGGATCATGCTGCTGTTCTACGCTTCCATAATACTTTTACACTGCAGATCTGTCTTCTTTGACTGGCTTCTGTCTATAAGTACAATAAAGACGTGTAGAATTAGAATAAACCATAAAAAAGACTCGCACATATTGAGCCAAATGAGTTTCTGTACTGAAAAGGGTCCGGTTTTATACTTGCAGAAAAATGACATTTTATAAAAAAATAAAGATTTAATATAGTCTATAACATTCATTATGAAACCAGAGCAATAAATTATATATTAGTCACGCCCCCTCGGAGTAAGCACAGTAGTGGCACAGTGGGTCCACTACCCAACATGAAAATATGAAACAAGGTTATTGTAATATGAAATAAAAAGATTATTAATCAAAAAAATTAATCTTCAGAAATTAAATATTCTCTTGTTAATAGACAAACGATAAAACATAATACAAATGTCCAAACTTCCATTTGCAATGTGTTGGTAACATTTAGCAACCAAAATAACATTGCAAAATCTTAATGTCACAAGTTACTGTATAAGGGCTTTATCACTCTTTGATTCATGCTTCCTGAAATTAAATTAAAGGTCAGTTTCAGCCTGTACAGCCCGACAAGAGATATAACAGTCCAGTATTGAGTGAATATTTTTGAAAGGAGAACTGGCAATTTCTTTCACTATTGTGCTTTTGCTGTCAACAAGCTGTTTACTTCTTTCATATCATGTGTGGGAACCATTTTATATGTAATTAATTGACATTTTTTTTCTCTCTATTAATACATGCATATGTTGTGTCCTTTTTACTATAGTATAAACAGAGAAAGGGTATGAAAGGGCATTATATTGTAATGCAAAAACAATTAAAAATACAGAATGTGGTGTAAATCTAGTTTAAAGCTGTCAACAGGAAATTATAACGTTTGTTAACCCCTCACCTACTTGTGACCAAGCTGTATATCCCAGTTAGATATTACTTTCTCCATTGCGAAGTATGTATTTGCCATTGTGATCATGCACACCACAGCAACGCAGGAGCAATGCTGACAACAGTAGTAGGAGCAAAGCTGTATTAGACTGGGTTCAATTCAATGCTATATTGTCTGGCACAGAAAGAGTTAACATTCAGGAAACAGAGAAAATGCAGTATCTCATTAGGGCACTTTTTTAAGGTATCTAAACAGGTACCCACAATGGATGTTTTGCATGGGTGTCAAGCATAATGGTTACATAGTTACATAGCTCTGATCCTGCAACAATTGCCCTAGTCAAACATATGTTTCTAGAGAGACATAAAACAACTAAATTAACTTAAATAAGGCTTCATTAAATAAAAATCTCCCCCCAAAATAAGTAAAAGATTTAAATTCTGTCATGCCTTACTTTTGACAGCAGCAGGACTTCTCCTCTCTAATGGGGAATTCTCCTCCCTGCCGACTGATTGGACAGATGGAATTTTTGATGAGATGATAAGCTACATAATGGACACCCAGACTTTCCCCACTTGTGTTTGTTTTTGAAGAATCAGACAAAAAAGAGAGAGAGAGCATTATGCTTCAGACAGGACTAAGGGGAAGCAGATTTCCATTCTGATTCTTTTAATTCTTTTGCATCTTTGTCAGCAACACAGTAATGGGGTGGCAGCAAAAAGATCCTTTACGGAGGGACCATTTACAATGACAAGAAAAATTACATTTTAAAGAAGGCATTATCTTAGAACCTTTTCTAAAATCTATAATGGTGGAAGAAAGTATAAGGTAATTACCAAGAGGCTGTGCTGCACATTTGGTTGACTGACCTGAAAGCATTTTCCTCCGCAGATGTAGACTGGACCCTTGTACAGTGAGTTTAAGGAAATGGAGGTACCCTTCACAAGTATGTAGGACCACATGTAGAGAAACTGTCTAGGTCTAAAACTCACTTTGTTGCCCATAGCAATCAATCATATAGTACTCTGGGAAAATGAGAGGGGTGCTCTGATTGGTTGCCATGGACAACAAAATGAGTTTTAGACCTAGACAGTTTTCATACATGTGGCCCACATTCTCTCTGAACCAGTGAGAGATGGAAGATTTAGAGGTCTTAGAATCCATCTTTCTTTAGTAGAAAGTTATTAAGAGGTTTTCAGGTCATCTGAAGAGGGCCATTCTGTTCAAATATGTTTTGAGACATCTGCCCATGTCAAGTGAACTCCATATTCTGTTTTAGTGAGATATTGTCACAAATACGAAATCATCTGATTGAAATTTACCTGAGAGGGAATTTTTGATCTGAAGGATAAAAGAAATCTTAAGATGACTCTATCCTTAAGGAAGACACAAAAAGGTTTGGCATCGACTTATGGCAAGGAATCTTCCAACAGAGAATCTGTAGATTCGTGCTTGTGCCTGAGGAGAATCATTGTCTGATCAGTCAGGAGTCTCCTGAGTAGATTTTTATATTTCTGGATGTCTCATGACACTAACTTGTACCTAAAGAATCCCTGTTACTGTAAGACCCTGGGATATTTACAGTTTCCCATGAACCTCCATGCTCTTAATTTCAAACTCTTGAGGTTGAAGCACTTTTCACAGATCTAAGACACCAGATCTTGCTTAAGAGGAAGTATTTGGAATTGTCATTGCCTATTCTCATTAAGGAGGGAACCATGTTATTTTGGTCCAGAATGGGTTAATGCTAATCCTGCCTATCTACTAAAAACCTTCCTCCTGACTGGAGGGCTTTTATACCTACCTAGAGAGGGCCTATAAACTTAACTGCATAACCGTGGCCTATATGCCAACCTGCCTACATACAGGAGGCACATATACTGATTTAGGCAAATGAACCTACCTACCTACCTTCTCGGAGTCTCTATACTTAACTACTGGGAGCCTATATACATAACTACCTATTAGGGGGACTTCATACCTATCCATGTAATGGCGGGCCAATTTGCCTACCTACTTAATAAGGGACCTATATACCTACATACTTTCCTGTGGGGCCTATATATCTACCAACCTTCTAGGAGGCCTATTTACCTTCCTATCTAATGTGAGGGCTATATGCCTATATACCTATTGGGAAGTCCCATATTCCTAACTAACTACATAATAGGGACCTGTATACGTACCTACTTACACCCTTACCGACATTGGATGGACTAGTATGTCCTGGTTGGGAAGGGATACCCACAATTTGATATAACAGTACATAATGGCTCCCAAGCAGAACCTGCACGATGAGCGCATGGAACCAGCTGTTTGTTATAGTTGGCTTCATGTGCTGTCGGCCAAGTCTGGTGCTTATCCCAGTTGCAACTGACTAAGCCCTTAGATGCCACAATCAGTTACGACTGTCGCAGATAATGGAAAGACAGTGGGAAGGACTTCCCTTTGGTTCCATTAGGTCCCCGCTGCATAATTGTAGGGTGCTGATGGCTTCCATGGCAACCCAGGCAAACAACAAAGGGCATGGCCGGACATAGTGATTGACAGCTACAATTTGTAGCAGTACAGTCATGTAGCGCTATGTATTGTAGCAGCAATCTAAAGCGCATTGGGTCTTTTATCAATCAAAGACCAAAAATTTAAAAGTACAGATATTTGACATTGTTGCAATGCATAACAAACTAGTCTATAAATCTGTTATTTTATTTAACCCATATGATGAATGGTGAAAAAAAACAAAAAAAAAATGGCAGAATTGTGATTTTTGTTCATCCTGTTTCACATTAAATGGAATAAAAAGCAATCAAAAAGACATATATACTTCAAAGTGGTACCAGTGAAAATGTCAGTTTGTCCCACAAAAAAAGAATATTGGGATACAAAAACAGTTTTTACACAATAAAAATATTTTTATTTTTTTAAAATACAATGCTACAACTTTATAAATTGGGTAGCATTGTAATTAATTTCATAGACAGGAACAGTTCCCGGATCACCTGTGTAGGCTATTTGGACAAAGCCGGGAGGCAGAACCGACCATAGCAGACAAAATTGTAGAAGCCGTATATCACGGTAAACTTTCAGCACCAATGTGGATAAAAATAAGTGAATATTTATCAGGGATTCATATTACAATACAAGCACAGCATGGATAATGCTGACGCATTTCAGGTGCGTGTCGACCCTTACTCATGCATGCTATGAGTAAGGGTTGACACATACCCAAAACGCATCAGAATTATCCATGTTGTGCTTGTATCTTAATATGAATCTACAATAAATATTCACTTATTTTAACCCCTTACCGACATTGAATGTATGAATGCTAATTGCAGCTAACACTGAGCGGACAGGAGCACGTGAGGGTGCCGGCACCATCCCGCACTTTTTAACCCTTAGATGCTGCGGCAGAAATGGCAGTTTCCCAGTATGTTTTATGGTAATATGAATAACATCATTAGAAAGTACATCTTTTCTCGCAAAATAAAAGCCCTCATATGTCTATGTAGATGAAAAAATAGAAAAGTTATGGCTCTGGGAAGGTGGAGAGTGATAAATGAATGTGACCAAAAAATAGGCCTCATGTTAAGGGGTTAATCCACATCGGTGCTGGATGTTTACCATAATATACGGCTTCTACAATTCTATCAATGTAATTGCGTCGCTCCTCTTCAATCCACTCTTAACTCTGCTGCCCATCTGATTCACCTCTCTCCTCATTACTCCTCTGCATTTCCCCTCTGCCAATCCCTTCACTAGCTACCCATTGCCCCCACCGGACTCATGTGGCCGTGAGATGTAGTCGTCACGTCTTTCCAGTCCCCTGATCAGACAGATTTTGCAGCATCTTTTCCAGGACATGAAGCAGTGGAATGACGTTATTCATCGTGTAGTCCTGGCGACTGACAAATAACGTGGCCTCCACAATGAGCCTGAGCGAATGGCAGGTGTCACGCATGAGCTGCCACTGTCTGACATTAAAATTATACAGTGGAGTATTCCTGTCCGCTTGGATCATCAAGAAATCATTAATTGCCTTTCTCTGTTTATAGATTTCTCTCTGTTTTGCTCTGTTCATAGTTTATCTGTTCTGTTCAGCTCAAGGAGGGTGTGCTTGGTGGTGTAGGAATTGCTGAAGTTCATGCAAATTTTCCTGGTCATTTTTAGAATGTCTTGCAGATGGGTGGAGGACGTGAGGAACCTTTTGACAACCAGATTAAACACGTGCGTCATGCACGGCATATGGCTCAGCCCTCCTCAGCACAGCACGGACACCATGTTCATTCCATTGTCTGTCACCATGGTTCCGATTTTCAGTTGCCAGGAATCAATTTCATCTTTCATGACGCGGAGCAGTTCCTCCCCTGTGTGATTTTGTTTGTCAAGGCTATCCAGTTGTGGACTAAAACTTGTTACTGCAGTGGAGGCTGAGGTGGTGAAGGAGGAGGAGCCAGACATTGGCACAGGATCAGTAATTTGACAACGTGGAGGAGAAAGCGGCGTCTCCTGTCCAAGTTGCTGGTGTGGCTGCAGGAAACACATTCACCCAGTAGGCCATAAAGGACATGTACTGTCCCTGACCGTAGTTTCAGCCCCACACGCCATGCACTTTGGAAGACACCGACAGGCCCACCTTCTCTTTTACATATTTGTGCAGGGCTGGTACTGTTTTTTTCAAAAAGAAATGATGGCTTGGGACTCTCCACCTCGGCACAAGCACTGACTGACTGCTACCGCCGCTACCTTGGTGAGCCCCTGCACCACTACTTTCTGGGACCTGCAAAGCGGGTGGTCTCCCCCGTGGCCGTTTGGCTTCCGACGTCGCATTGCTGCCACCCTGCTGATTCCGGCCAAACTACTAACTTGCTGGCAGCGCCACTACCTGTCGCGCAAACTGCCGCCCTCTTCTCCCGACAATGATGATGCAGCCCTTGCTTCATCCGGCTCACAAGTGCGATCGGCAACATCGATGGCTTTTTGGAGCTTGGCTTTACAGAGTGAAGGTAACAGAGTGAGTTAAAAAAACGGAGTTAAAAACAGTAGTGACAAACTGGTAAGTAAACAAACTTTATTACTTTAATCTAAATAACCTTTCTTTTTTAAATCTTAATTGCTGTTGCACAGGGATAATGGTCAGCATCACTGGCAGCTTTCAGCAGTGCACAATCTGCCATATGAATGCACTACTTGGGCGAGAGGTCCAGGTTAAATACCGCTTTGGTAGATGTGAGCATGTTGATACTCTGGTAGCTCACATTTTAGATCTAGCGGAGCAAAATGCAACATTGAGGGCGAATAACAATGAAGAGAGGAGTTTGCTTCTCACTGAGCAAACAGTTAGTGGGCTAAATGATGAGGGTGGAGTATTGGATCAGCAGGAGGAGCCATGTATCTGGGTTAATGTAGCTAGGGGTAGTTCTAGGGGTACTAGAAAAAGGAAGACCACTTCTCCTCCTGAGATTCCTAGCAAAATTGCCAAGTTGGGTGATAATGCTGGGGAGTCAGTCTCAGAAATGGCAGCCCTAATGGACACTGCTCTTCATTGAAGCCGGAAGAGCAGCCCATCTAGTAGTCGGGGGGGATGGGAATGCAGGTAGAAAAAGACACTTAGTTGTTGTAGGGGATTCTATAATCCGGAAGATGCATAGAATAATTTGTCGCCAGGACCGCCTCAACCGAATAGTTTGCTGTCTCCCTGGTGCCAGGGTTCAGCATGTGGTGGACCGGGTGGATAATTTACTGTGAGGGTCTTGCAATGACCCAGCTGTCGTGGTCCATGTTGGAACCAATGACAGAATACATGGTAGGTGGAGGATCCTAAAGAATAATTTTAAAGAACTTGGCTCAAAGCTGAAAGGAAGGACCTCCAAGGTTGTGTTCTCCGGAATACTGTCTGTGCCATGCGCTATGCAGGAAAGACAGCGGAAGCTTAGGGAGTTAAATGCATGGCTGAAGTCTTGGTGTAGGACAGAAGAGTTTGGGTTCATAGAGCACTGCACTGATTTTTCATTGGGGTACAATCTGTTTTCGACAGAGAAATTGCACCTGAATGGAAGGGGGTCTGGTGTGTGGCAGGAGAGAATTCTAGAAGGGGTGAGGGAGTATTTAAACTAGGGATGAAAAGGGAGGACAATATAGAAAATGAAGGGGTAGATAGGTTAGAGAGTGGGTGGAGAAGTGGAGTGGAGGAGGTGGAATAGACCAGTGGATAAGGAGATCCATGTGTTGCAAACCAGCATTGAAGATACAGATGCCCACAATATCTTATGTAATCTAATGCCATCTACTAACTGTGTAATAAAAAATCACATGCCGTCTACTAAAGGTGTAATGTATAATCCCATGCCATCTACCAAAGGAGAGATGTATAATTCCTTGCCGTTATCTGAACCGGTAACGTTTAATCCCATGCTGTCTGCTGAATGGGTAACGTATGATCCCATGCCATCTAATGAACGTGTTAGATATAATCCCATACCATTGACAGAAAGTGTAAAACTGGAAAGGAAATTAAAATGTCTATTCACAAATGCCAGAAGTCTAGCAACCAAAATTTTGGAGCTTGAGACGCTAATTGTAGAGGAGCAGAGTGATATGGTTGGTATTGCTGAAACATGGCTGGACTCCTCGCATGATTGGGATGTCAACCTTCAAGGTTGTAATCTATTTAGGAAGGACACAGCGAACAGGAGGGGAGTAGGAGTGTGTCTGTATGTAAGGAGAATATGAAGGCAAATGTGAAAGAGGAAATAGAGGGCGAAGTTGCTAAAGATGTGGAAATATTGTGGGTGGAAATAAAAGGGGTTAATGCAGAAAATATTTTTGGCGTAATCTATAGACCCCTGAACAACACTGAGGAGATAGAAGAACAGGTGCGTAATCAAATGGTGCGGGCAGCACAAGCAGGTACAGTGGTAATAATGGGTGACTTTAATTACTCAGGCATTGACTGGGGTCACGGTTCTGCATCAACTGAAAATGGAAGAAAGTTCCTCAGTCTGTTAGAGGATAATTTTATGAGGCAGTTTATGGAGGAACCCACTAGAAGTGATGCTCTGTTGGATCTGGTACTTTCTAACAAAGCAAAACTTGTTGGAGCCGTCACGGTTTCTGAAAATCTAGGTAACAGTGACCACAATATAATCAATTTTAGTGTAAACTGGAAAAAAGAAAAACAGAGCAGGAGGGCAAAAACATTTAATTTTAAAAGGGCCAATTTTGCCTTATTGAGGGACGCAAAACAGGAAATAGACTGGGAGCAGCTATTAACCCCTTCACGACCTTGGACATATGCATACGTCCAGGTCGTTTGGGGGTTCACGCACCTGGACGTATGCATACGTCCTGAAGATCGCGCAAACTCTAAAGCAGAGTTCGCGCGGAAGGCGGGGTGTCATGTATAAAAACAGCTGACATCCCGCTGCGTCCCGCCCCGACCCGCGATCAACTCCCGGGGTGGGGGAGGTTAAACCCCTTAATTATTGCGACATCGGTCGCAATAACTAAGAGACGCAGGAGGAGATCGCTCCTCCTGCGTCTGTGTGCGACAGCAACTGCACGGATCGCTCGATCCATGCAGCTCCTGCCTTCTGACAGACGTGACAGACGTGCCTGACAGTTGTCATAGGCATCAGTGCATAGCAACAAGCTGTGCATTGATTCCTATTGAATGAGAGATCTCAAGATCTCTCATTCAAATCCCCTATGGGGAAAAGTAAAAAAAAAAAGTTAAAAAGTAAAAAAGAAAGTAAGAAAAGTGAAAAACATGTAAAACATAAACACGAAAAATAAAATAAAAACACGTACACCGCCCTATTCCCCTTTAGAAACGCCAATCGCCCCAAAAAAGATCAAAAATAAAGTACCCATATATGGTATCGACGCATGTGTAACGACCTGCCCTATAAATCTGTCATGTTAATTTACCGTACGGGGGAACGCCGTAAAAAAAAAAAAAAAAAAAAAACCATAACAGAATTAAGATTTTTGTTATCCCGGCCCGGAAA